>CAKALU010070546.1:0-18090 GCA_916700995.1 Hozukius guyotensis
GTTTGTGCAGAAATAACTGCTGCAGCTCCTCCAGACCAACAGAGGTTTCCCGTGTCTTGTGAAGTGACGGGGCTCCGCAGAGAGAAACGTTATCGTCTCCGACCAAAACTCCGGCGTCTCCCCTGTTCCCTCCGGCCGCGGTCGGGAGGCTGAGGCAGGAAAAGCCAACACTAGGATCAGCATTGATTCATGGAGAGACCTTCGTCTGGTCAGCTAACATTACTGCCAAGCAGCTGAAATATAGAGTGATATTGTGCTTTTAGCTGACGTGTGTCTCCTCACTGTGTTGAGCGATGCTCCTTCATGTCTATGTAGAGCGAGCACAAGCGCCAGCAACAAGACGCTGACTTTCGTTGACTTAACGGACACAGGTGAAGCTGTTAACAAGACATTTCTGATTCTAACAAACAGTCCCTTTAAAGAAGAAATCAATCAAATAGTGATCATACATGTAGCCAGTCTATGTTCAGGTCTGTAAATCATGATTACAAAGTTTTCAGGGTTAAAAAAAATAGTAGCTTAGTAAGCAAACCTCTCATAATGCTTTCAATTTGTTTTAAAAAAAGCTCTTTTGCTATGTATTTTTCTTAAGAAGCCATCATGATGAGACAATACCCACATCAACCAAATCTTCTTCCCAAAGCCCTCGATCATCTCTCTCCTTCACCCTCTTCTGTGTATTCTCAGGCACATGGACCACAGGAGACAGTTTCAGCTGCCGACATTGTCGCTGTGACAAGTCCAGGTGGGAGTGAAGCTGAGTCTCGGGCTTCCTGCAGGGTCGATGCTCGGCTTTGTGTCTCCCCGGTGTTATCGAGTTTCACATGTGCTGGGCTTCAGGGTCTATTGTCTCCTTAACTGCCTGCACTCTGCTACGGGTTAATGGAACAGGGCTCTGCTGGAGAGCAGCACTGGCCGTATACTTGACCTCCCTCTATATACTGCAGGTCTGTGGCTGCTGGGCCGTGCTATTTGAATCTATTTACTGTTTATACTACTGTACAGCATTCTGAAAGGTTGAACACTACTAGACATTAATGCTGCAAATGTGCAGTTTGTATGTTACGCTGCATACGATCAGAAACGAGGGAATAGAGCACGATACTGTATGTCAGCTCTGCAGCGTGGGTTCATTTACATATCTACAGTTTCTTTACACTTGGTAACAGCATTCAATATTTTTAGTTCATGTTGAGATCAGCTGTACGTAGCGGAGCATCGTAAAACACTTCATTAAAACTGGACAGAAACAAAATAAAACTCACCTAAACTGTCGTCGTCACTCTTTTCAACAATCACCAAGCGTGCTTTGGTCCAACTCAACTGTAGAGTTTAATGTGAAAAAACGCTGAATCTACAGTTGTTCCCCCAACAAACCAACAAACAAACCAACAAACCAACAAACAAACCAACAAACAAACCAACAAACCAACGCCGGTGAAAACAAATTGAGGAACAGAAGCCTGAGGAGCCGGAGGAAGAAGTTCAGCCATCATTCTCAACCGCATATTGAAATGTGTTTGTGTTTTTGTGTGAGAGTGAGTGTCTTTGTTTGGTGAGGATCTTTGTTTCCCATCTAGGTGCTCTCTCTCTGATTGAGGTGTGGGTTGGGTCTCGGGTGTGTCGGCTGCTGATTGGTCCAAACATCATCTCTGCAGTTTAAAATGCTCAGGTAGTCTGACAGCAGCCTTGTTCTGTCCTCGGCCTCCAAACCTTTGTGTTAAAGCTGTGATCTAGAGTTGAATTAGTAGACTTTAGTGCCCTAGTTGGCTTCATCATTGTGTGACTTGTTGTAGGTAAACTGCCCTCCTCACCCTACTGGACCCAGAACAAGGCCTACTGGTGGAAGACTCTGGCATTAGGGCATCACATCAGACTGAACTCTTTGACCCTGCTCACCTCTGAAAGGGACTATGAAGTCATTTCAGTGTTCAACACCAAGAAGCCCCGTCGTCTCCTGCTGGAATCATCAACAGTAAGATCATCTACAATTATGGACTAATGCCCTGTTATTTCATTATTAGTGTTTATTGGGTTTATATAGTTTTGGTTCGGTGTACAAATTGGATTTTATGCTGATGTTGCTGCCAGCTGTGTGTATGAATATTTGGCCACTGTGCCAGGCTATTCTATGTTATGTTATGTTATGTTATGCTATGCTATTTATGTTTGTCTTCTTGATTGTCCAGGTATGAGTAGACCTACACACTGTCGGCTACCAGGAATCTGACTCTGGTTATTTTGCTCTCATTGTACAACAGAAATAGAAATACAGCTAAAAACGAGGTCAACAAATCTGAACAAGAGTGAAGAAAGAAGATAAATATACACGTCAGGTGACCTGTAACATTCCCTCTGATGATGATGATGATGATGATGATGATGAAGGCTTGTAGGATTAAACTGTGGTGCATGGCCTGTTTTGGTTAACATCTGTCTTTCAGAGTCTTACAAGTAGATGTTTGGTCTTGGACGGGACAGGCCCATCTGATTTTCTCTGTGCCCCCTCCCCCCACACACACTGTGATTTCTGCCTACACCACTGCACTGCATAGTTTTAACTGAGCCGAGGTCCGTGCGAGGGATGCTGTAAAGCTCTCGGTCAGAGCTGTGAGCCACCTTGACTCCCAACCTAACCTAACCTAACGAAAACTATGACGAAATATGTTCGTCAACGATCTTCTTTTCCACGACTAAGATGAGACGATGACAAGATTTAAATACATCTACTTGTTAGAGAGTGTTTAATTAAAATAGTTCATTTACATTTTAAGCATTATACTGTTACTGTTGTGCATTTCCATCAAGTATTTACTTGATAAAATCACCAGACTGGCAGCGTAGTAGCGACCTCATTTCCACCAAAATACCATCACCTTTCTTTGTGCTGCCTGATTTCAATGAACCTCCCACCTGTTTGTTCCTCTCCTTCCACTGTGTGCAATGCACTGGGCACAAAAATAGCACGCAGACGGGCAAACCCAATTTCAAGGTCAACTGTTGGAGCGGTTGCTTGGGCTGGTTGATAAATATAGGGCCCCAAGTGTCTTCATTTGAAAGAGTGCAAACCATATATAAGCTGCTCTTGAGCATAAATAGTTTGTGCCATTTAATTGTATGTGCATGTTATACAAATACAAAAAATAGACACATTTGCAATGTGGATTAAAGATGCACAACTATTAATTGTGACAATTAAATAATATAATCTCTTTAGTTAAGATGAATGAACAAGGTGATAGTTTGGTGCTGATTAAGGGAATAATGTCTGGTGTACAGTTTCACATGAAACCATCTTGGAGCAAAAGCCATGAAGGAAAAATGTGGAAATACTCATAATAGTTTATTTTATGATTGGTAATGTTGACATAAATGTGTGAATGAACTTGTACGGCTAACCCGTTTACTCTCAGTGATCGGGAAGATATGACGCACAACAAGTACGAACATCCTTGTTGGAAGGCCGGCGTCATGACGGACTACAGCATCCGGCCATCACTCACTCAGTGAGTTTGTGATGATGGAGCAGTCCCTGAATGACAATCATGACAATACTGGCTGTGACAGTGTCGACAACAATGAGGACAATAATTTAAGACATTGTTGCTGAGGTTGAAATGAAAGTTTAACCAGCATGTAGAAGATGTAAAGAAGAAGAAGAAGAAGAGGGTCAAAAAAGAGGGTAAGAAAGGACACAGAGGATGAAGGGGGGAAGCACCAAATGATTCATATGATGCTAGGAGGTTGACTAGCTCAGGGCTCAGCAACCGTTACTATCAAAAGAGACATTTTAGGCAAAAACAAACAAAAAGAATCTGTCTGCAGCCGCAAAACATGTGATCATTGTGATGAAGGTAACACAGTTTATAGTCTAAGTATATAGAATATAAGTCTAATGCAGTGAGGACCAAAGAGACAATGTACTACGGAGTATTAGGGCCACATTGAGGGAAAAACATCGGAGATTTACAGAATAAAGTCATAATATTACGAGAATAAAGTCATAGCTTTACAAGAAAAAAGAAAATAACACGTAAAATTACTACTTTATAATATTATAACTTTATTATCTAAATCTCAGATTTATTTTTTTTCCTCAATGTGGCCCTAATACTCCGTCGTACCGTCGTACCATAGACCTACAACAATGATAAATAAAAATGAAAATGTAAACAAAAAAACAGTTATTCATTTCCATTTTTATAAATCCACAGGGAGCCACTGGAGAGGAGCTGAAGAGACGCAGGTTGCTGACCTCTGGTATAGATACTAGCGCCAACCAAGATGTGCTGCTTCAACACAGTAAACTGGTGAAAACATTCTTCTATTTTAATATATCGTTCACTTACACTGACAGATTTTTTTTATGTGGCTAAAATACATTTTTCTGCTGCTCCTGTCCACAGACGCTTTACCTCGCCATTAGACAGCCCTTTCCGACGCTCTCTTGAAAGCCATGAGAGTGTGCAACCTCTGCTGTTTTCTTACAGTCATTGAGCTTTACCTCAGCAATAAAGTTTTTTTTTTCCCGTGGTATCAAATTGGGTATCGAGAATCATGGAAATTCACTTGTATCGGTATCGACTACTATATTTCTGGTATCGTGACATCCCTACTTAGCTCCACCGTCTTGTGTCTTGCCTGGTTGCAAAGGTGCATTTCTAAATATCAAATTTATTTTTCATTCCTCCCATATTATTACCACCTAGTTATTTTATTATTATTTTCAAAATATATATTAATTGTATTAATATTATGATTATCATTTTTTATGTTTAATGTTTCTTCACCCTTACACACACAATCATACACATAAACGTGCCATATTTAAAAGATTAACCCTTTCAGTAAACAATGGGTAATTACACTAATTTAATCACAGTGAACTGCAAGTTTTTATTATTATAATTATTATGACTATTATTTCATTGTTATGTATCATGTCAAGTTCTGTACGTATTTATGAACACATAACGGTGGACTGTGGCTTTTCCTTGTTCATGAGGTTTAAAGGTTTGGGGGGAGGGGGTTGTTAATGTAAATCTTTATTCATAAATTCATGTCTCTCTGACCTGATTTAGGCAGCGGAAACCGTAACTATAATCAAAGCCACTGAATGCCGACAATGTAAGAATAACAACTCGATAACAGGAGACTGAAAGGATCTTACCTCCACTCAGTGAAGAGATGATTTATGTTGTTGAAATAACGACATAATGCCGCTTACGGGCAACATGTTCCTCAAATTCTCCTCGACAATGGAAACAGATGTTTATTTTTGCCTGAGGAGCATCTGCCCTTGGTGGTGTGTTTCATTCCATCTTGGCTGCAGGCAGGTGTGTCTGTTGTATGCATGATTTATTTAACAGATACAGAAGTTCACTGGTGCCACCGCCGCTGACACATACATTGAAACTAGTAAAGATATGCTGAAAAAAATATATCATTAAACAAAGTCATTAAGATTTTTGCAAGATGAGAGCACCTTGTAAATGAGTTATGGTTTGATGCCCAAATGTTCTTTATGAACATAACCTCAATAGAAATTAAAATTTCATATAATTAAGAAATAGTTTTGTCATGTGCCTTGAGGTTTATAGAAGACTTGCAACAAGGGTGTCGGTTTGGTTTGCAACCGCTTTCAGTCCCGTCTGAAGCATATATATATATATATATATATATGTATATCCGCCGTCCTCGGTCTTCCTGTTCCCCTTTTTGAATGACGAATACAGACTACCGTGACATGCTGGTGTGGAGAGTTATTTCCTCTCACACAGGTGCAGAACGTACGTGCCAACTGGCCGTCGGATGTCGTCTTTGCGGTGTGTTCAAATGCAACTTTTTGGCCAAGACAAAGGAGACGTGAAGCGATGCAACTGGCTGCCTTTGTCGCAGCTAATTCTGTGATGTTGTCTTGGCGTGTCTGTGCCTTTAGATCACACAAACACATAAAGGAAGTGAGTCTCCAGCCTACAATAACACCAGGATTGACTTATAAAATGAGGTTCGGGAAAGTAAAAGAGAATATGCTTCTCTCCTTCAACAACTAATGTCTAATTGCTTTTCAGAGCAAGGTGCACCATCCTCAACTGCTTTAATGGATCAATAACATTGTGTTGGTCAAGCTTCCAGTGTCAATGCCTCTGTGTATTTGTCTGCAAACTGTTGCTGTTTGTAGTGAACTTACCTGGCTAATTAAAAGTTAGTCTCTCACACACACTCACACACACACACACACACACACACACACACACACACTCACCAAAGTCATATTTCCTTCAGTTTCACAAAACACTGTTTATCCTCCTACACACACATTTCCTGTGATGCCGTCTCTCAGACACACAATCACATCCACTTACCGAGTTTGCACACAGATTCTGTCGACAGCCGGTGATCTCTCGGTGCAGGGGTTGCTGTGGTGAACAAGTGTACGTGGCTGGTGTTGGCTGTGTGTGGGAGAGGCGAGTAAAACGAACATCTGTTATGTTGCTGTATAATCAGCATAGCTGGCGTAGGCGGCAGAGATGAGAAAAAACTTTGGAAGAGAACGATACCGGGATGCAACGCGTTCCCTCACATCCACGGGGCCGTCACTGAGCTTTATGACTGTTATCACACAAATGGGGCTACGTAAGGAGGTGGGACTCACTTTATGAGAGATAAGAGCGCGCCGGTTCGCAGGAAAACAGCCGTTAACGTCGTCCACAGTTTGCTATGCCCATCACAGCAGGCTTCATTGCTAGCTCTGTTTTCATACAATGGCTCTCCAGAGAGACAGAGAGAGAGAGAGAGAGAGGGAAAGAGTAAATTCTGATGAGGATGACCTAAATTAGACTTTGAGTGATGCAAATGGGTGTTTAATATGTGTTTGTGTGCTTGTCTGAAGGCATTTGATTATATGTTTTGTCTGTGCATATATGTGTGCGTGATCTGTGCGTGTGTTCGTGCACGCATGTGTGTCTGCCAGAGTGTAATGGCGCCAGGCCCTCTAGCTACAGGCTACAATCCAAATGAGATCTGAGGAACTGTATGTCAAGCCAGCTATTCATCAAACATAACAGCAGAGAGAAGCAAGATTGAATGGTGGCGATAGCATCTTCAATCATCAAGTGTAGGAGGAGGCCACTTTGTGGGTTTCATCTCCACAATATATGACACACAGTACAGGAGTGTCAAGTGAATATGGTAATGTGTGAATAGATCTTCTATGAACAATTGACGGTTCCAAATGACGTCCACGGAGGTGCAGCGGATATTGTGAATCCTTTAATATCAACAAAAATAAGCTTCATGTAGTAGAAGCTTTAGAACGAACAGTGTTCAAACAACTTCACCTCCAATCATATTACTGCCAACCCAATCTTTTTTTCAATTACGTTAACATAAAATGATTTTGCATGAGCAATTATGTCTTAATGGAAATTTAATGGCGGCCAGAAGCATTTGTATTAAAATATAAAAATCACTCGCAACGTTCAGATTCACTGCAAAAACTTGTGTGAAGGATACGTTTACTGTATGTCAGTGGTTCTCAAACTATGGTACTCGTACCACTGGTGGTACGCCTACTCTCTCTAGTGGTACGCGGAGGAATCTCTGACCATCGATTCCTCTTATTGATGCTTTCCCACAGTTACGCTGCACAATGACGCATACGCACGCCGTATCATGTTTCAGTTTGTTTGGGATCGGAGACACGGCTGAGAGAAAAAAAAGCTCTCAACAGCATGACGCTACTAAACCTGAGGGGGTGCAACCTATTCCTCCCTGATAAAGAGACACTGTGAACAACAAACCTGTGTTTAAATCAGCAGGAGGAGAGTTAGTAACGTTAGCTGTTAGCAGCTGTTAGCAGCAAAGTCCTGACTGGATAAATAACGGAGCAACTAACGTTAACGGGGGTGCCATTCAGTTATTATTATGAGGCGTTCAAAGCGGGCTCAGGAAAAATACTATTAGGTGAAGGTAAATTACAACGTCTTCATGATGTGTTCAAATGTAATCTGGTAAAATGTAGTTTTGGTGAGAAACTTGAATAAATCCAGTTGTTAGGAGATGTTTTCACATCAATATAAAATAGATATTAGAGAGAGAATTATGACCTGTTTAACTTCCTAACATTAGCTCGAAGCAGCTTGACAAGATTTTTTTAATCAAAGCAAATATTTAAATAATCATAATGTGTTTTTATGCAAACAACCACTATAGATGACAATAACAAAGTACAGTACAACTGTGTTCAGTAGGCTACCCTCCCTGTTTGAAACATAGGGCTTTTTGGACCTGCAGTGCATGCTGGGGGATTCTCTGTTTTGTTAATGGAAACATTACTACCCCAAAACAGTCAGTCCTGCGGTTCAAAAACTCCTGCATTTAATGTCATTTTCTTAATAATCTGCTGTTTGGAGTGATTTTCAGTAGAATAAATGCTGAAAAATAAGTGCGCAGTATGTTTTATATAAACTAATCTAGTGATAAAATAGAGGTTACGTCTGACAGAATTTGTTTGGCCCCCGGCAACAATCTGGGTTTCTCATGTGGCCCCCCAGGAAAAATAATGTCCCACCCCCTGGTCATAATGGTGCTACTTGGAGAGTCAAATATTTTCTGAGGTGGTACGTGGTGTAAATCGTTTGAGAACCACTGGCTTATAGTAACCTACGTCACATTTTAAAAACCTGGAAAAGAATGCAGATAGAGTCAACCTTTAATCATGGCCTAATGCAGAAGACGCATGTAGAGTTCCTCTCATAATTAATTTCACTATCCTCTGAGCAGCCCTGACGTATCTCTGCCGGTCTGGTCTGGAATGTGTTTATATTGTGCACAAGAGTAAATGTAAGGCTTTATTAAAAACAGCTTTGCCCAGAGAGCTGCTGTGCCTGTGCTTACTGTATTTCATAATAAACAACCAGAAGGGTAAAGTCTCTTTAATATTAAAGCTGAGTCACTCTGCTGCTCCCGTTCCCTCCACACCAGCCAGAGGTTAATGAGAACTGTTTTCTCCCAGTCCAACACTTCTTCCTATGGATGATACTCTGTGGTCACATTATTGTGTTATTGCGCTGCATTAAGATGCACGACAAGTTCAAGCAGCAGTGTGTTTCTGTATTCTCAAACCTGTCAGTGTGTGTTGTCTTGTCTCAGGTTCTGTAGGTGGAACCTACAGTCTCTCTCGCTGTTTTCCAAACAAACCGGCATCATCAAACTCATCATCTCCTTGTTTCACCAGAACAGCAGAAGTGGTTATAGGTTTAATCATTAGGCTACTGTGATGCATCAGGAGCAAAACATGCATTTGAGCGATGCTCGTTCATGTCTATGTAGAGCAAGCGCGAGCAACAGGACGCTGACCTTCGTTGACTTAACGGCCACAGGTGTCGCTGTTAACAAGACATTTCTGATTCTTACAAACAGTCCCTTTAAGTTTTGACGGAAACCCGTCTGTAGAGCTCTGCCACCCATACAGGTCTATCAGCCTATCACAGGCCGCCGTGGTGATTGCCACTGGCTCAGTCCAGTTCAGCTCAGCCCAGACCTCTTCCTCATTGATCAAATTTGAATTTGGATTTCCTGGCTGTTAGTGTTAGTAATGAAGACAGCAGCAGGGTTTTAAACCCCAAATCTTCAGCAGCTTGAATTTAATCACTTTGTATTGGTTCTGATCAACAAACCTTCCACAGACATGTACATTATTGGAATTATGGGTGCTGGGAGGTGGTAAAAATATGACATATTTATCTTCTTCTTTTTTTATAAAACCACTGTTGGTCAGAATTACAAAAAAATATGCCCCAATTTCTTTTGCGTTGCTTTTAATGGGCCAGTTCTGTGAGTCCTGTGGGATGGATTCCCAGTGAATGAAGTATTGGAGAATGAATGAATGAATGAATGAATGCATCAGAAACAGCAAATGATGGGTAATATGAGCACAGCAGCAAACCCAAAGGCACAAGAGCACTATGCTGATAGTTGTTAGTACTTTGACTTTGAAATATGGTGGTCATTTTAACATGAGGCAAAGAGAAGTGAAGAACTCAATTATGAGAAGAGTAATACTGTGGCCATGGCTACATGTAAATGCACCAGTATTAGCTCGGCTGACATGATCCTTTTATTTAAAATGGGATCCAATTAGTGTGGTCCATCTCCTGTGTACATATACTATAGTCCTCTAATGGATATGATGCAGTTTTATTGATTCCATATTAAGCCTGTGTATGTCATAATCCTGATGCAGGACGTACAATTACCTGCTGCAGAGTGAATCCAGCCTGCAGAGCCGGTACAACAGTAGAGGTGTAATGGTGTGTTTCCAGTCCTCTTGTGAAGAGGTCACCTGTGGTTCTTCCGTCTGATTTGACCCACAGAGGCATGAAGATGGTTCCAGAGGGAGCGGCATGAAAGATTTATGAGACTCTGACATAAAAGGGTGGGTTTGATTTATGGAGCTGTGTTTGTGTCTCAACTCTCACTTGTGCACATGCACAGACATACATTGACATGAGAAATGGTGCTTGTGTGTTTGCGTGCCATCACATGTCCTGACCTCCACTGTGTGAAGAAAGGACAGGATCACATAACACAGGATGATTGGTTTTGTTCTGCAGTTTCACACTACAAACCTACAACTCATGAGGTTTTGACACTGATCTAATCCAACCTGGATTAAAGGGACTGTTTGTAAGAATCAGAAATGTCTTGTTAACAGCGACACCTGTGGCCGTTTAGTCAACTAAAGTCAGCGTCCTGTTCATCGCGCTTGTGCTCGCTCTACATAGACATGAAGGAGCATCGCTCAACACAGTGAGGAGACACACGTCAGCTAAAAGCACAATATCACTCTATATTTCAGCTGCTTGGCAGTAATGTTAGCTGACCAGACGGAGGTCTCTCCATGAATCAATGCTGATCCTAGCATTGGCTTTTCCTGCCTCAGCCTCCCGACCGCGGCCGGAGGGAACGGGGGAGACGCCGGAGTTTTGGTCGGAGACGATAACGTTTCTCTCCGCGGAGCCCCGTCACTTCACAAGACACGGGAAACCTCTGTTGGTCTGGAGGAGTTGCAGCAGTTATTTCTGCACAAATGTCCACTGTACATTCACTAGATATTCTCAGAGCTAAACTAACTCTTCTGCAGTGTGGAGTGAGCAGCATGCACGTGAGAGGTGGAGCGAGATAGCGAGTGAGAACGAGCGCGGTGTGTGAGTGAAGGCAAGCAGAGGAGCAGAGGAGCAGAGTACAGCAGAGACTCCGGTCCTGGAGACCAAAGCTACGCGTCCTCCGACCGCGGCCAACACTGTTTAACAGACGGGCTTCACTAGATACAACCAAGAGGTTTTGGTGATTCCGCGTAGTTTGTGTTGGAGTCTGAGTCTGACACCGACCCGCAATGATTTATACGTGTAAGAAGTTACAAACAGTCCCTTTTAATAATCAGGCAAAGTGGGCACCTGGACCTGTTGCACCAGACCCCCAAAGACCCCTGGTTTGGGAAGTCCACATTAATATGATTGTTTTGTTTGGTCATTAGAGGCTGCTACCTCATTTTGAACTGAGGGCCCCCTAATGTCATCTTACATGGAAAGCATCTCCCGTCCATGACCTCTCCATCCATGACTCTGACTGCAAGGAACCTAGGTACCGGATCTCGGCGACTACTTACGCCTGCCCAGGTTCTGGTCCAGGCTCTTGTCTACTCCCTCGCTACTGTCCTGAAAACACATTCTTACTCCCAACTCGTCAAATACCGCTGCTTGGTTCAGTGCCCCTCGGCATCAGACACAGACGCACGGGGTAAACCTGTTGCGTTAATTTTGGACGTGTCAGTATACGCTCTTTACATGCAGAGCGTCCTGTGCAGTAGGACTAGACCATTATATGGAACAAAAATGTGCCTTAAATCTTTATTCCAGAGAGTTAACTACATCTCCCTTAAGAACCCCTATTGGTCCAGCCCCTCCATGTGAGCACAGTCTTCCTGCGTCCCCCTTATTGTCTCCTGCCAGCCGCCCCATATAAGACGACAGGACCATTAGTTTTTCCCATCATGCAGTGTGGTTCAGGCTGGCATATGTCAGCGGCAGCACAAAGAGCCAGCGAAACGCCTGTCAAAGGAAGAGATGGCCTTCACCAAAGTGTCCCCAATTAATTTAAGCCAATAGAAAGTGCCGATTCTTGTCAGTGCCATCTGGAGCGTGTCCCCCTGGTGCCTGAAAAGCGTTAGATGATTACAGACACACGAGGGTTTGAGAAAGAAATGTAAAAGGAACAGAGATTATGAGTGCGTGAAGTTATTCAGCAGCCTTATAAATGTAAATATATTAAAAGATGATGTGTAGATTAGTGTGGAGACTGGAGAAATTAGATATATTTATAATTAATACATCGATGAATTTAAAAACAAACTCCTATAATTTAAATTTACATGCAAGTGATGAGTCATAAAACATATTGCATGACAAAAACACACTGTGTCACTGTGTAATATTGCATGTATTAGGGATGCACCAATACCGATACCAGTATCGGGTCCGATACTGTGCTCATGTACTCATACTCATACTCGCAAAACGGCACCGATACCACTTTATTTTCACTCCGCACGACGCGATTGGGGCGCACTGAGGACAGTCCGCCCGGTTGACAGTCCGCCCGGTTGACAGTCGCACCGGGAGCAGGGAGCGCTGTAAACCTGCGCCCGCGAGCCACCTTCACCCCGAGCCTTTCCAAGCCGACCGACAGCCGGTCGCGGCGCACCGCCTCGTATGCGGGACTCCCCAGCCTGCCGTGTGTCGATCAGACCCTCCAGCTGGCTGTTAACGAGGGTCTTTTGGCACAGAGAAGTACTCGTATCGGTACTCGGTATCGGCGAGTACACGAATGTAAGTACTTGTACTCGGTCTGAAAACAAGTGGTATCGATGCATCCCTAGTCATATTGCATGTAATGTTCTTTTTAAGTCTGGGGATGTGTGCCACTTCTGTAAGACTGTGAGTTCCATTAAGCATAAGCATTTCACTGTATATTAATACACATGACAATAAACTTAAATACAAAATAAACGTGAACTTGAAAATTATAACCCAATGAGTGACACATACAGTTAACAAAAATAGTAGGGCTGTCAATCGATTCAAATATTTAATTGTGATTAATCGCAGGATTGTCCATGATTAATCACGATAAATCGCAAATTAATTGCACATTTTTTTAACTGTTTAAAATGTACCTTAAAGGGATATTTGTCCTGGTCGGGGGAGTATTCCAAACATCCCTCTCTCCAGCAAACTCTTCATCCACTATAATCTGTGGTTCAACAATAAGCAGTTGTGTTATGTGCCTTTGCTGTGTTGTTTTCTCTTCACACTGACACAGTGACAGTTAGGCACGGTCCCTTAAAAGCGTCAGTGTGTATTAGGGATGCTCATTTTGAAACATGTTATTAACCGATAACCGACCCTCGTTAACCGATTATTAACCGTTGACCGACAAGATTTGTGCCTCACGCCAGCTGCAGTGTATGAGCACAACAGACAACTGAGTCTCCAGTTCACCGTCTGGGAGCGTTAACTTAGCAGCTACGATGCTGCGTGTAGTGTCGCGGACATGCAGCCACTTTCCCAGTAAAAGTCTCCACCGCACATTTAGTTTAGTTTAGCAGGTTGTCAGCTGTGTGTCTGCCCGGCGGAACTTTAGCGAGTGACCAACAAACAGTGTGTGTTTGTGCTACGTTAGCAGCTATAGCATTGCCGGAGGCTTCGTGCTCGCCGCCGCCGCCACACCGTGTGTCCGTGTGTGTGTTGGCGGTGAGTGTGAGGTTGTTGGTGGCGTTCTAGCTGTGAACGTAGGTGTAGCAGTGTGTGTACAGTTTATTTGTCGGTGAATAACTGCTACGAAACTACAACTCCTCCGCTCCGCTCAAGCGAGCTGGAGAGACCGGAGCCAACTTCCTGTATCCTGCAACTCCGGCTCCGCCTCTTAAGGTGGCCTGTTAAGGTGGACCAGCTTTTCTCCTTAAAGAGACGAGCCGCTCCTCTGAGCCGCTCAGCTTTTTAATTATTAATATTTCTGTTAACCGTTTTAACTGATAGCGTTAATCGGTTGAAATGCTTAAATATCGGTTAACGGTTAAACGGTAAATTATTAACATCCCTATCTACAACATTAGTATTTCCTTATCTTCATAAAAGAACATGAAAGAAAACATGTATTTGCATCTTTCAGGACTTTCACCCCGCTAATCGGAAACACCAATCTTTAGGATTTATCTGATAACCCATTGGTTGAAATAACAGGGCTAACATACCGATGTCAGCATTATGTTCATAAAAGAACACAGGAAGAATGTGAAATATTCTCTTAAAGAAAGTCAAATTATTATTTTTTCATTAATTTACGACATTGTTCTCAGAACGTAATTATTTTTTTTTTTTATGTTTTAGTTTCCATCGTTTGATTTTGGATTGCTGTTTAATAAGCCAGTGTAGTGCATTGTTCTAATTAAACTTAAGGGGGCATGCTCACACTGGAAACGTCTGACTTCAGCTGTCATACCTTGTTAATTAACACGGTAGATGAGAGAATTAAATCAATATGTGAGTGGCAGAAACAATTTTAGTCCATGATTGAATATCACAAGGGACCGACAGAAGCTGTGGGATCTCCTGCTTAATTGTGCAGGCATAATTATTATTATTTTTTTTGTCTTTTTCCTTGGTCCTCCAATCTCTCAGTTATTGATAGAAGAACATCTAAAACATCGTGGTGGAAAAAGAAAAAAAAAAAGAATCAGGGTGCAGGGGAGACGTGTGGGATTTAACTTGGCTCTACACAATATACAGTGAGTCACTACTACATTAACAAGGAGCTGCCCACTGTAGTCTGTTCAGATCATTTACTAAAAGGTTCCCCTGCCCACTGATGGGAGTCTGGGACTGATGGAAATGAGACAGTAACTGAGCTAACACTAGACCAGGGGTCAGCAACCTGCGTCTCTTCAGCTCCTCTCCAGCGGCTCCCTGTGGATTTATAGAAATGGAAATGAATAACTGTTCTTTGTTTACATTTTCATTTTTATTTATCATTGTTGTAGGTCTATGGTACGACGGTACGACGGAGTATTAGGGCCACATTGAGAAAAAAAAAAAAAAAATGAGATTTAGAGAATAAAGTCATAATATTACGAGAATAAAGTCAATATATTACGAGAATAAAGTCAATATATTACGAGAATAAAGTCAATATATTACGAGAATAAAGTCATAGGTTAACGAGAAAGAAAGTCGAAATATTATGAGAATAAAGTCAGAAGTTTACTATAAAAAAGTTGTAGTATTATGAGAATAAAGTCAATATTATAAAGTATCAGTTTTACGTGTTATTTTATTTTTTCTTGTAAAGTTCTGACTTTATTCTCCTAATATTACGATCTTCTGCAGACATGTCCACACTAGGGATGTCACGGTACCAGAAATCTAGTAGTCGATACCAATACCAGTGAATTTCCATTCCGCGATACCCAATTCGATACCACGGTAAAAAAACAAAACAAAAACAACAATAACTCCCATGTACTGTAATTCAACACGCACTCTTTTATTGAAAACATTTGAACATTACAAAAAACAGAGGCATGTAGCCTTTAAGTAATGAATAAAAGAATTGACCCATTTCGTTCATTTTGGCGTATCAGCGGCATGTTATCAATCGATAGTCAGACGACGGACGCTACATACTGACCGTGAACGCATCTGGTCCGTCAGCTCAGAGTAGCAGGAGTAGGAATAAGCAGTAATATTTCACGTTTAATCTCAATGCTATAAGGGAACCATAACGTTAAGGAGGTTATCGCCGCGAGGTGGATGGAGCCGTCACGGAGCAGCGGCGCCAGGTAGACCCCCGCAGCGGAGCCCCGCAGCAAAATCGCTACCGGAGAGGCCAGACACACCGCCACCCGACGGTAAAGATCAGAGTCAGCGCTCTGCACATGTTGACCGTCATCTTTCTTGTAAAATGTCCGGTGTAATCGGTAACACCGGTGTTGTCAGAAGTTTATTAACCGGTGGGAAAATTTGCCTCACCATCACATCCCTACCAACGACCATTACAGGCATCGTACGGTACCGTCGGTACTGTAGAAAAAGAGCACCGTCGTTTTTTTTAATTTTGGCATCGACTTGGTACCGAATTATCGGTTCTCGTGACATCCCTAGTCCACACATCCAGCCTTAATTGTGTCCAAGTGGGACATCTGATCACGTGGCTGGTGGTCATATACACCTTCCACCTCCATGTGGTTGAGGAATGGAGAGTAAAGTGAAGGGAAAGTGACAACACCACCCTGGGATGGGCTGTGAACCGTCTGTAACTGGAAGGTGAGAACGGTGAAACGCCACATCGTCCCATAAAAATGCTTCCTTTTCCTCACCTGGCACAAAGTCTCTCATTAAAATCCCTGTCAATCAAGAAACAGAAAATAAAGCTCACTGAAAACCCTCCAATATCAGAGTCGACTCACTTGCTTGTTCCCAGTATACCCAGCCAAATGAATTTCCCAATACTCTCTGCTCTATTACTCCAGAAGCCAATGAGATGGCTAAACTGGGTAAAGAGGTTGAGTTAGCGGGATAAGTGTTTTTGAATTCTTGCAGCTTGGTGAGAGCAGCTTCCACAGAGCTGCTCCCATGCTGCTGCTCTTTGTGGAAGCCTGAAGCTCTCTGTAGGCAAATATCAATTGCACTTAATCAAGACATTGTTCCTGTAGACTGCTAACTCTCTCTGACAAACACACAGTTCTCTGGATACTTTGAGGGCACTGGCTTTTTTTTTTCTTTTTCTTATTTGTTTGTTGTGTTTTTGTTCTGTCCTTTTTTTTCCATCTTCAGTCTCCACCACGCTGATTACAGCCTCCCGTAGACTCACAGAAGAGCTTGGTGTGTTTGATTGAATTTAGAGAGCAATTTGTTCAGCAAGGAGAGACACAGTATAATCCAGTCCCTGCAGACCGCCTGAGTAACTGTTTGTTTTCTATTAATTAGCATGTGTTTGTGTGTGTGTGTGTTCCACATTTGCATGTGTGTGTTTGCTTTGGGGTACTCATTTACAAATGTGTGTGTGTGTGTTGATGTTTATGAATGCACATACATTTGTCTGTGTTGATATTCTAATCTACTCTACTCCGCTTCACATCCCAGCCAATCAGGTTCCATGATTTTTTTGCTTTAATTTGGACCTTAAGAAGTTCCCATATGTCTCAGCGTGCTCCGTCGCAGATGGGCCGGTTGCCCTCATAGTCTGCACTTCATTAATGCCCTTGAGGCACGTCACCACCAGTGTATACGAGGGATGTATTTTAAACAGAACAATCTACGGTGTGTGATGGGTGTTTTATTTAGCGTTGTGTTCTATATGGCTGAGCTGTCTGAAGGAAGGACCCCGACCACAACAGCTACTGGTTGTTCTCCTTTAATGAAGTCTGGATGATAGTTGTGCCTGCACAAGTCAACAAAACCACATAGAAAGCTCTGTAACATGCAGTCTCTTCAACATGCACGGGTTATCACTCCCATCAGCAGATAAACACACAGGAAACCCCGTAGCACATGTAACAACGTGTCTACTATAAAGCTTGCAAAAGTGTGATTTACAAAGTTTATATTCAAATGACACATGGCTCCATGTTCACAATTTTAGGTCTAACATTTAAAACTGAATACTACTACATTTGCATTGCCTACAAGACAAAATAAATGTTAAACTCTGACCGGAAAAATAATACGTACCTCCTCTCAGAAAGCCTAGCGCAGACTGAAAATAGCGCTGCATTGATGTCACAAAACTGCGACCTCTTAAAGTGACAGTACAGGTATTAACACTTAAAGGGACTGTTTGTAAGAATCAGAATGTCTTGTTAACAGCGACACCTGTGGCTGTTAAGTCAACGAAAGTCAGCGTCCTGTTGCTGGCGCTTGTGCTCGCTCTACATAGACATGAAGGAGCATCGCTCAACACAGTGAGGAGACACACGTCAGCTAAAAGCACAATATCACTCTATATTTCAGCTGCTTGGCAGTAATGTTAGCT
>CAKALU010070551.1:0-34930 GCA_916700995.1 Hozukius guyotensis
TGAGCCCACCCGCTGGAGCGTGACCACACCGGGTGGGAGACAGTCACATACTGCCAATTCTGAAAGGAAGCGCTTTGACTCAGTCTTAAGTCTATATTAATGGATATTTCTTAAAATGTATTGAAATAAAAAGGAGACCGAGTTACAGAGACAACCAGGTTCAAATTCAAGGTGAACATATCTGATCTTTTTGCATTTTCTGTTTTGTGATATTAACTAGCCGCGACAGCGGCACTGGTATTGTTTTCAACTTGTGAGTCTGTGCGTGTGTCATCATAGCAAAATATGGTCCTGGAGACACCTGCTTTAGCGGTAACTACCACAGAATACGTTTTGAGTACTTTGCCAGTAGAGCTGTAACGATTGACTATATTGCGATACTGTAAGCAAGGCAATATATTGCATTTTTTTTCAAATCTAAATTTAGTAAAACTCATAGTATAAAATCTGAGTAAAAAAAAAGTCACTTTGTGAAATTGCCACTATGGGAGAGGAGACTCGTGAGTACCCATAGAACCCATTTTCTTTCACATATCTTGAGGTCAGAGGTCAAGGGACCCCTTTGAAAATGGCCAGGTCAGTTTTTCCTCGCCAAAACTTAACTTTGGAGCGTTATTTAGCCTCCTTCGCGACAAGCTAATACGACATGGTTGGTAGCAATGGATTCGTTAGGTTTTCTCGTGCTGTACGTGCAAGTCTACGTACAGTATGTGTGAACATGAGTGTGACCTTGTGATCTTGCAGTGCCAGATCTACCAGATTAGCCTAATTTTGCAGTTTGGACATTATGCAATAAGTGAAAATAATGTTCCAGGTTGTATCAATTTCTTAAACATTCTCAAAGATCAAGTTGAGATTTGCATGTTTTAGCCAACTTAGCACAAATCACATATTCTTCACATCACAGCCATCCATTTTGCATTTAATGCTGCTGGAGTTTGATAGTAATTTTTGTAGCGTTCCAGGCACCCATTTGTTTTCTTTCCCGACATGATAAAAACCTATAAAGTAGTAATCCAGCAATTTAGTATTGTACTTTCATAAAGTTGGGGGACTCACAAGAGAGAGATTAAAAAGAGAACGGTCCAATCGAAGCAACAGAGGGCGAGTTATCCTGAATTTTAGTCCATAGTATGGGTCAAGCTCCAAAATCACTGGATCCTACACTTCCCATAATGCAACTCAATACTTTCTATCATTTTTATCTTTGGAAAGCCTCTAAAGTCGCAGCATAGTAGTAGGTCTTGTGACAAGCATACTGAACTTGTGTAAAATTGGTGGACTACCCCTTTAACACTCTTGAAACTTGCTTGAGCTGCTGTAATCCATCACAGTGACCACCAAGTCTACATTCATATTTGTCAAAGCTACACTATCATTATGAAATGCAGATGTTTCAAATCAAACTGCGCATATCTATGCAATGATCATGTAACTGAAAAGAAATGAATGCAGACTTGATGTTCACTGTGATGGATTACACAACTCAAGCAGGTCTCAAGAGCTAATTGATTTTCATGCTATAAGCAATTAGTGGAAACTAATGGCTGGAGGGAGATGGAAGGAGATGTAAATAAAATGGAGACTGAAGTTGTGCAACAACTTGCTGGAGAAATTCTTTGCAGTGAGAAAAAACAAAAGCAGAAGGCTAAGCAAGTCTGGAGGAGAAAATGTTTGGGGAGACCCGGTCAACAGGAGGTGGAGGTGAGATTTTAACTGTCCGTTTTAATATCTGTCAACAGTAGTGTGCTAGCTAACGTCAGCCCCAAGGGCTAGAATGTTTAACGTTGCTTGGAAACACCGTCGGCTGCTCCGGCTTGTCTCTCTCATTGGCTGTTGTGGTCCTATTCGGAAAGCACTGACGTAATCATCCAGATTTGAACTCCTAAACATCAAACATGTTTGAAATGATTTGGGGGCGACCCCGATGAGTCTACGAACAGTTCGGGAGGTTCAAGACTGGATCTGTAAACCCCTCACAATAGGGCCGAGCATTGTACCGACCAAGGTCCCAGACCAGATTTCTCCTGCGGTTGTCTGGGAATCAGAGATAAATCGGCCCAAAACTCCTGTAAAACTAGAGGTCAACCGATACTGGATTTTTAAAGGCGGCTATACAGTAATAACGATAGTTTAGAGCAGGAAAAAGCAGATAACCCATTAATCGGTCGATATCTTGTTTACTTCTGCAGCAGCCTAGTCGGCTACTTTTGCATACGGCGTTTTTAATAAACCATTTTTTTGTCACTCCGAATTTAATCAATAGTAAGAGAACATCCAGAAGTGTGATTTGGAATATGTTCTATTTATTTACAATGTGCGATGAACTCTTCTGTGGCTTATGACTGACCAGGATTACTTCTGTTGCGCTTCCAGTTACATTGTTAAATGCCACTCTTACAAACCATTCATGTTCGTCTGTATTCCTGAGGTAAAGAGGATCCTAAAGTGTGCGATTTCACTTCATGAATGGATGGTTATGTGACTGGATTATTTGGAAGAGAGAACGCCAATTTGGTAAGTTAAAGTAACGGTTGAATGATTTCTTTTCTTCCCTGCCCAGCCCAGTTCCGCCGATGCCGATAGTTTGTAAAAGTCCTATCGGCGCCTACCTCTAGTTAAAATTAGCACTGGTAGGGTCCTTTAAAGAGTAACTTAACACCCCCTAAAATCCCTTTTTCTAAAAGCACATTTTCTAATTGTGATCTCTTGATTCAGTCCACGAGATGAGCCGAGCAGTCCGGCCTTACCTCAGTCCAAAACTTTGTCGATATGTTCCATCATTAGCCTGTAGCTTATTAGCTCGAGTAGTAGAGTAGTTGTTGCAGAGACTTTGACAGTGGCAACACGGGGGGGAGACTGGAAGGTAACAGAATGCACTAGTCGGCCAATGGGAGGCTTATTACTGCAGTCTTAAAACCTGTCCAGGCTGTTTCCTTGCCTTCCACTCAGTGTATGTTAACTCCTGACCCTCTGTGACTCTAATTAGCAACAAGTGGGTAAAGCCAATTGATTAATTAATTCTCAGTGATGAAGTGAGAGTGGGGAGACCACCCTTCGAGTGGAGGACCCACAATGCTTTGCCATCACCCTGTATCTCTGTGTTGTATCTCTGGGTTTCCCAGTCTTGTGCGTCTGGGTCACCTCCATGCCCAGCTCTACTTGTCTGGATAATTAGCTGCCCGGCCCTCGCTGCCAGACTGTGCGCCCCATGGATTTATGACGCTGATGGCCGGCCTGGTCTCGAGGGGGATGGTGTGTGTTTGTGTGTGGGTATGTGCCAATGAGGCCAAGGGAGACATGGCTGTCCTACTAATGAGGGGACACAAGGTTATTTACGGCAGGTTGGACCAGTGTCATGGATATGGAGATAAGGCAATACCTGGGTAATAAATCATTAAGAATATGTGTGAGTTTGAAGGTGTGTGTGTGTGTAGGCTGAAATCACAGTGAAATAGTCACAGATGGGTGTGCTTTTCAGTATCAGCCTCTTTCTCACTCTTCTACTGCAAGGACAAGGGAGCCCTCATCTTTATAATGCCACCATCTCTCCTCTCTACAGACACTTGTATTCAGTAGAAAACATATCTGTCACAGGCATCTCTTTACATTATGTATCACGCTTTTTTATTTGCTTTGCTGTGAACAAAACTGAAAAGCTCTCTACCCTCCTCCGCTGTAGTGACTCATCTTGTCTTTATTTTCAGTGCATTATGGTGCAATTCAGAGCCGAGACTGAACATCCATTGGCTGCAGGTCAATGGGAGACAGGTGCTGTGATGAGCACAGCTTGCTTTTTGAAATGTTGTCCCTGTAACATGTAGGTAAACATTTACACTGCTTGCATCAGAGCAGCTATTAGCGTGGTTCTTCTTCTTCTTTTTTTCATTTGTCACAAATGGGAAACGGAGGCATTTCAAGGGCGTTAGTGTCGTCAGCATGGAAGGGAAGCGTGCGTGGTTGAGAGTGTAAACCAGAAGACCACTTTGCTCTGATCTATGGGTTATGAAATGTACTTTGAAGGTTTCAAAGCATGCCCCGTAGACAACAGTTTAAACCATCACTTCGGAGAGTACTGTTTCTACACTGTAGAAATTAAAAGTTTTCTTTTGGAGAACTCCTCGTGTCTCTGTCCAGACAGGCTTGACCTGTCTGACCCGTTCCAGGTCTGTTTAAAACATCCATCCAGTGTCTGAAATTAGCTTTTTAGGGGACTGATAGATGAAAAACTCCACCGGCCAAGCATATTCTTTACTGGCCAAAATAACAAATTGCCATTTTGTGTCACATTTACATTTGTTTCAGTACATTTCATCAAGATAATGAAATATATACTTAGAGAGGAGAAACATTTGAAGCAATATATTTTACATATATTGAAGGTTAATCAATTCAAGCCTGAATGCTAGGCTTTCATACCTTCCTGGCATTTCACCAGGTATAGGCTACTAAAACAATAAATCCCGTACTTCAACGTACACTCCTTTATTACCGTGCATACTGATTTTTGGTCATAATTCCTTCTCTATTATCTATTTTATATTTCTATGAAAACATCTCCTTCAAACGACTGTATTTATCCAAGTTTCTCACCAAAAACTACATTTTACAAGACCATTTGAACACAAAAAAACGTCAGAATTTACTTTTGCCCAATTCAAATTTCTATTGAATAGAGCCTGAACGCACCATAATGTAAATCAATGGCACATCCCGTGTTGAAATTGGCAGGATGAGAGCTAGTTAATGTTAGCCGTTAGTCCTGCCAATTTCAACACAGATTTGTTGTTTGCGATGTAGCATTATCAGGGAAGGTCTCGGGCCTCGCTGCCTCAGCTGTGTGGGATTGGACCCACGGCGGGACTATGGTGCGGCAGCCCAACGTGCTGCTGTATTCCGCTCACCCGGGACTGGATCCCGGTATGGGCAACGGAGCGCTGCAAGGGCTGCTGGGCAGGGAAGATGTTCCCACTGTAACATACTCTCGTTGGCCTGACTTCTAGGCTTCTAGTGACACATTAAGCACACACAAGGTTCATTCCCATCCAGTCTATAGTGATGTTTTTAAGAAATCTGGTTGATTGTGAGTTTAAAGCATCCCAAACAATTTCCCTGTGACGTCAGGAAGCAGTTAGTCTCGAACCCTGACGGTAGAAAAATGAGTACTGTCACGTTTTCAGAATTTTGGCATCGACTAGGTAATGAAGTAACGTTATCAGTTCTTGTAACATCCCTAGTGTGTGTGTCAAACTCCGACACAGAGCAGAGGAGTGTGCCCGTAAGCTACACCAAAATGTTATAGAGACTCTCAGTTTAACCGAGCTTACAGTTTTTTATTAAATGACCAATTTGGTCCAAATGTATACCCGCCAGTGTGGCCGACAGCCCTCTGAGGTTTACTCGCCAAATGGAAAATCTACCCTCATTTGGCGCTGGCCAAGTGTTAATTTTAGACACTGCATCCATCTCATCCAGCACTGAGAAGATTAAAAAATCGCTGTGTACAATATGTACCTGTTGCCGTGTGGATATTTTTCTCTCATAAAAAAAACCCCTCAAATACATTTTAAAATGATGCTCTGTCTGGCTGTGGATTGGCTTCACCGTCGGGTCTCACTTCTGTTGACCTTGTTAACCAGAGAGCTGACCTTCGTCCTCGCCTCGCTCTTTTTCCTGCTTCGAGCCAAATTTATCCTCCAGCAGAAATTCAGACCTTTGACCCTGTGCGCTTTTGTAATTTATGTTCCATTCAGTCCGACTGTTATGCCTTGGTGTTTTTGTTTCATGCTACAGAGACTTTGTCTCCCAGTGTCAGAGTCGGACGCCCACAAGGAAAAATCACCTTGTCAGAGCTAACATAAAACAGTCGGTATTTACACTCCACTTGGATCTACCTTACTGGCCACCTACACTTCCTATTTCTTTTGTACTTGACAGTTCATACCGTCAGACCTCATGAACTGTATTATACAACACTTGTTTTCATTAAATCACTTATATTTGTGGGCTTGCACACAGGCCCATCACCTTCTACATTGCACCCTTTCATATATTTCAACTTAAATTTAAAGTATATTCAAGTTCTTCACGAGCTCTGTCTCAGACTGATTGAAGACACATGAATGTAAAAGCTCACCACACCTCCACACTGTTCACTAACAGCACTTTGCAAGCATTTTCAGTTTTTATGCCTTCCGCGCCGCCGACCGCTGTGGCCGAAGTCGTGATGTTTTCGGGTTTTCCGTCTGTGCGTCCATTCTCTAGATTTTGGTGGTCGAAGGTCAAATTCACTGTATGTTTGTCCCATTCTTGTGAACGCGATATCTCAGGAACGCCTTGAGGGAATGTTTTCAAATTTAACACAAACATCCACTTGGACTCAAAGATGAACTGATTAGATTTTGGTGGTCAAAAGTCAAGGTCACTGTGTCCTCACAAATCACATTTTTGGCCATAATTCAAGAATTCATATGCTAACTATGACAATTTAATACAAATAGTGTGGCTAATAGTCTAATAGGATAAAATGATGATGTGATGACATTTTGGCTGGACATGGACGTAAACTGCAACTTCACCAGTGGGAGGAGGCATACAACGGCGAGGCGGTAATTCTAGTCTTTATCTGTAAACTGTAAATAGAGGGAAAGTGCAGTACCTGATAAAAGAATGAAAGGATTGGGGATGCCTCCAGCAATATGTGCAGTAGTAGTAACATTATGACAAAAATACTAGGGCTGTCAATCGAAATATTTATATATTTAATCGCGATTAATCGCATGACTATGCATAGTTAATTGCAATTAATGACACATTTTTTATTTGCTCAAAATATACCTTAAAGGGAAATTTATCAAGTATTTAATACTCTTATCAACACGCGAGTGGGCAAATATGCTTGCTTTATGCAAATGTATGTACTATATAGACTTATTATTGGAAATCAATTAACAACACAAAACAATGACAAATATTGTCCAGAAACCCTCACAGGTACTGCATTTAGCATAAAACAATATGCTCAAATCATAACATGGCAAATTCAAGCCCAACAGGCAACAACAGCTGTCAGTGTGTCAGTGTGCTGACTTGACTATGACTTGCCCCAAACTACATGTGATTATCATAAAGTGGGCATGTCTGTAAAGGGGAGACTCGTGGGTACCCATAGAACCCATTTTCATTCACATATCTTGAGGTCAGAGGTCAAGGGACCCCTGTGAAAATGGCCATGACAGTTTTTCTCGCAAAAATGTAGCTTATGTTTTGAGCGTTATTTAACTTCCTTCGCATTTCATATGATGCCAGTATCTTCAAAAACTTTAAAACTGAGCCTGCTACAACCTAAAAATCGCAAGTTGCATTAATGCGTTAAAAAAATGAGTGGTGTTAAAATGAATGTGCCGCGTTAACTTTGACAGCCTTAGTCTACACAGAAGAATTACATGTGAATATAAGATAACCTTCTTTGACTGTTGATCATGGTCCTACTGTAAGTTTGAGCAGCTACACCTCTCCAAGGGCTCACGACAAAATAACCTCACAGAACAAATAAGGGACTGTCAGTTTACAGTGTCAACAACTGATACCACAGTATGTTCATGCAGAGATAACATCGAAATGTTTGAGCTATAGCATCATCCTTTCAAAAGTGCACTTCCAAGTTGCTCCAGGCGCCCGATCACGTCAGAAATAACATGAAGAGAGAGCTGCACACTTTGAGTGAAAAACCAAGACAGTTTAGCATGTAACCCCTCAGGTCTGCATCAGGGAACTCCCTCAACACATTCTGTCAGATTTCTTCAAAGCTCTTCAAGCTGAAGAAGGTGAGAACAAAAAATACATGTGATGTAGCGTTGGCAGAAATCAAGGCAACCGCTTGAGGTTTGGGCTTGAAACAGGCATGATGCTGTTATTTTATTCTTCTTCATACAACAGAGACCTTTGTTTAAAGAGGTAAAATAACAAGCCAAAGTTGGGGCCTGATACAAGCAGCTGAACATCAATATGAATGTGACACTGTCAAAGAGCCTCATTTCTGGGCCACTTAATATTCCCGTCTGGCATCTGTTAGCTCCATTCTCTGTAGATAGCATTTTGAATGGCTCAGTGGGAAAATGCAATGTCAATGAATTACACCACATTATCTTAGCCACCTAGCTTTGTCATTCAGTTGATGGGGCTGTCGCCTGTATATGCCTGGACAACTCTGGCTGTTTGCCAGCATGTCCTGTTGATGTAGCCAACTTTATCCCCTTTGCCAGTGAGCTGTGACTAATATGAAAACACATCTGACATCTGGCTTACTCAATCTGCTGGTTTTAAATAGATGTTGGCTCAGTAAAGCATTCATTCGCTCTTTTCTTTAAGGGGGGTGACATCTGCATGAACAGTGTCTGGGGAAGGTGCTAGAAAAGCTTCTCAGATGGTGATGTTTGCACTCAAAGTAAGCACATATACTGTAGATGCTTATTAAAATATGTATGTGGGGAGAATGTTTACATATGGATAATGATTTGTTTTTTTAGTATCAACTTCCGCGACAGCCGTGGCCGGATGCATTGTGTTTTCGGGTTGTCCGTCCGTCCATACGTACGTCCATATTTCCGTCCCATTCTCATGAATGCGATATCTCAGGAACGTCCGTAGGGAATTTTTTCAAATTTGGCACAAACGTCCATCAACTCTAAGTTTGTTTTGGCATATTGTTGCTGGCTGGTTCAGGTCACCTGGATTCTGCGCCCTTTTGCAGAAAATCTTCGTTGTCAAATGAAAATGAAAGATCTGGTGACTCGACTCCATGTGTATCAAAGCAAACACACTTTACACCAGTGGTTGACAACCTTTTTTGGCTTGCGACCCCTTTAACAAAAGCCAGGTATACTTGTGACCCCTCGTCACAGGTCATGGCCTCATCGTGGTCATGAGTTATGAGCAGTCCAACCAAAAGTCTCACCAGTGCGATGCGAATTTGCGGTGCGGGAATGCGGACAATTCGCATGTGGAAGATTTCATTGGTCAAACATATATTTCCGCAGGCAGAAATCCGCTATAGTCAAGGTCCATCCAAAATGTTTCCCCCCGCACGAATGTTCCACAGGGGTGTGCAATATTAGAGAAAAGTCAGAATAAAGATAATTTAACATTTATGACATCATTTTTTGTCTTATCCCTTTAATCTGTGACCCCTCCGATTTATCTTTGGACCCTGTCTACACTAGGGCCCCGCAGGTTTGGAACCTATGGTCTATACCTTCCCCAGACCAACGGCGGGAGTTAGCAGTCCCAAGAACAATACATAAGTACATGAGAACCTGGCTATTTCCCATTTGAAAAAAAGAGAAAGGTAATGAAACAGTCTAAAATGAAGGACTTGGATAAATTCTAATTATTGGTATGTGTCAGCTTTAAAATGTATGATAAACAGATATGCAAAACTGTCAGAAAAGACAAAGAGAAGTTGCATCAGTTGAACTAAAGCCACCACGGACAAACTGATAAACATTCTGAACAGTGTTTTAATCAACTGAAAACAATTTGCGTGGCCTTTTGAAATGCCAGTTTACACATTCTTGAACTTTAATTCCTATTTAAAGCTGCTTTAAGAAATATTTTTACTTGAACAATGGATCAAGTGACTAAGTGGATGTGAAAGGACTCACCCGTATTGAGGAATCCACAAATATTTATGACCTGACTCTTAAGTTCCTCTCAGCTCCACGAATGTCTTTCAGCTCGTTGTTTTGTTTTTCTGACCTCCAACTTCACTGTTTTGGTTCACTCTCACTGCTCTCATAGTGTTGTTTTTGGCTGCAATAAGGCAGCTGTTTTCAGTGGAAAAATCTCTGATAAACCAACTGTATGCAGCACCAAACAGCAGACCGACAAAGTTAAAGGGTCAGATATTTCCATCAGGAATTAGTGGAGACCACAAGGACTCAAAGGAAAGTGAATATTGGACTTACATTCACCAGGTAGCCAGAAACACGACTCCTAATGAATGCTAATGTTGCTCTACATCTGCTACATGGGTAAATAGGCAATTGTTTGCTAAAAACTTTACAAGGTGGTAATATGTCTGCTGTGTTTACAGCTCTTTTTGGAAAAACCCTTAAACTTTGCTGCTTTTTAACTTTCCTACGACATGAAACTTTACTGTCTGGATGGCAGTTGCAAAGTCTTAGCAACCTTCTTAACATCTTACATTATTTGTAGTTCAATCTGTGGAGCTCAGTCAACGACCAGGAAAACTGTTGAATAAAATAGGATATCTTGGAGGCAAGGCGATGGTTTGATGCATGTTCACTGTTCTGTAAAAGATTCCTTCCTTGCTCTTAGTGTCTAATTACTCCTCCCTTTGTACATCCGCCTCTTTTCTCCTCTGTCTTCTTTCTCTGACCTCAGGAAAAAAACAATGAAAAAAAAAAACTCAACTGCTCAGTATCCCTTTGTTCCACTTGCCTGTTTTTTGTTTTTTTAACTTTAGCATAAAGAGCTAATTCATCAAATGCCTTACATTTACCGCGTCCTCAGGCTCCCTGACATTAGGAGAACCTTTTGTTTTTGTTCTTCACACCAGATCTACACTCTGTGTGGAAGTGCCATTACTCAAAATAATGTTTAATTATTAAGGTATTCTAGGGAAAAATAGATATGCACCTTGATACTGTAAATAAGGCAAAACCTGAATATTATCAACCGCTTTAACAAACATCAGCCTGAGCAAATTTTGGTGTTAATACTAAACTAAAAAAAATCACAGTACTGCTTCTTATCCAATCAAGTATTACACATCATGTATCTATAAGCCATCAGAGATTAATAATTAATTGACCATTAACTAAAGCAGTTTGCAATTAGTGCAGAGTCATTGTACATCCCTGGCCTCAGGTTACTCCTCTGTAGACGTCCTGCAGTGCCGGCTAAGGACAAAGCAACGGTCTGTGGCTACATTTTACAGTTTATATTTTCAGTCTGCAGAGGCAGCTTTGGTGCATTTAAGTACTACTCTTTCTTCCAGATTGTTTAAGAGCAAATTGCAGTTTAAGTACAGGGTAACATGCCTTCATAACGTGTGCATTCCAAGAGATGGCATGTTTCAGTTTCATGATTCAGGAAACTGACAGTTTGTATATTACTTACAGGTACATACTAGGCTTCCTTTTTTTTTAGAATATTTTATTTTTTAATTTTTTAGTTAACCAAATATACAAAACATACAAAACACAAACTCACACAAACATGGCTCCAAATTCCCTCCCTATCCCACCCACATACAAACTGAAAAAGAACCATACTCAAAAGGAGTAGGCTAGTTAACTATCAAGTGAATTAAAAAGGATATAGAAAAAACAAATTAAATACACAAATAAAGAAATCCTAAATAACGAGATGCAGTGTTCTGACTTATTCAGATGACTAATGATGTATGAAGTCTGATAATTTTGTTATATCAAATCCGATATAGGTGTTGGTAAGGAGTCCATATAGGTTAAATTGGGTTGCCAAATCTTTAGAAAGGTGTTGTATTCATTTCTGAGGGTATATGTGATCTTTTCAAGTGGAATGCAGCTGTTCATTTCTAAAAGCCATCTAAATATGAGGAGATGGGAATCAGACTTCCATGTAATTCATACTAGGCTTCCTGCGGTAGTTGGTGTTACACGGTGGTCGGGCGTACAGCGATTACATTACTTGCCCACCGCCCGTACCCTCAATTTGCTTTTTTGTTATAGAAGTAAAACCCATTTAGTTCATTTTGGCGTGTTATCAATACATAGTCGGACAACGGACGCTACAAACTGAAAGTGAAAGTGTCTGCTCCGCGTGGTCCTAGCACAGAGTAGCAGGAGTCAGATTTCACACACACGGGACGAGAGAGAGAGAGTTGACAGACAAGGCGATGGCGGAGGATTTGGTGTCAAAGCGAAAAGCAAAAGCACCTTATTTGGTAATATTTCAGATTCAAACCCAATGCTATAATGGATCCATAACGTTAATGAGGCAATCGCAGTGCGGAGGACGGAGTGGTGACAGCTGGTGTGCGCGGCGTAGCAGCGCAGGGTGGAAACCTGCAGCCTCACAGCAAAAGCTGGACCGGAGAGGCCAGACACACAGCCATCCGACGGTAAAGATCAAAGTCAGCGCTCTACATACAGTATATTGAGCGCTGTTTTCTTGTAAAATGTCCGGTGTAATTGGTAACACTGGTGTTGTTACAAGTTTATTAACTCGTGGGAAAATTTCCTCACCGTCACATCCCTAATACAGTACATACCCCACATACTGTAACTCAAGGCCTTTTGATTATAAAGAATCGGTTTGCCTCTCATTTCTGCAGTCACCGTCTACCAAAACGTACAGGGGTGGAAGTAACAAATTACATTTACTCTCATTACTGTAAAAAAGTTGTTGTTTTTTGTGTTTTACTTTTTTGAGTATTTTTTTAATTTGGTTATTTTGCTTTTACTTACAGTGAGTACTATACATCATAAGTGTCGTACTTCACTACATTTCGAGTCACATTCATTACAGAGTAAAATCAAAAGTCACATGAAAAAGTCCTGATAAACTGTGTGTGAATGGAATAAAAGAAAGGAGATAAATCAGCAGCTGCAGCAGAGAAGGAGCTGCAGGTGTGTCTGTGGCTGCAGGAGGGCAGAGCTCCATTTCCAGAGTGATGCTCTCCGGAAATGAAACGTTATACTACATAACTTTATATATTACTTCGGCATATTTAAATTTTTTTTTTGCATCTATCACCATAGAGTGCTCCAGGGATGACGTATTGTTGTAGGCCAACCAGGAAGTTAGCATCGCCCTGGTTCCCTCGACAAAAAGCCAATGGGATTTTTCCATTGGGTTTTGGATTATTGCAGAAAATAAGCTCTGTGGCAAACACACGTTTATGATACATGTTTTCTTCAGCAAGACAATCTTCACAAATGAACACCACTTTTATGAATTTTGAAGTGGGAATACAATCACCAGAGCTAACGTTAGGCTATAAACAAATTACACCTCGGTCGCATGAACGCGAGTATACACAACGAGACTGTAAAGGCGGACGAGTCGGCGGGATGACGTTTAGTAGTCTCATTTAACCACTTGTTATCAACTGCCTTTTTTAAGACACATAAAAGGCTTCAAAATTCACGAGTGGGATATTTACTGACATATTTTTATCCAAACAAAACGTTAAAATCTCTTAAACTTGTGTTAACCACAGACCTTAATTCAGGTATCTAACTAAAAACCCATTGACTTCCATTGAGGGAACCGGAAGTGCTCAAATGCGTACTCATTTCTGTGTTTTAGGACTCATTCCTGTAGCACTCGGAATAGTGTAGTGTACCTCTAGTGTAGCACTAGAGGTACGCTGGGTCTGGCCAACATGCTAAATGCTTAAACATGTTCGATCCTCTGGTTGGGACTTCTGAGTTCAGTTTACCTTCAGTGCGGTGTGTGAGGACTATCTGCTGTTTCAGGCTGTTAATCCCTGATGTGATCGAAGAGCCTCATTCAGCTCAAACTGTTTTGAATTTCAGGAGCCCAGTGGGACCGGAGCGGCCGAGTGGACTGGTTATACTGGGAGAGAGAGGCAGAGTGGACTGGTTATATAATGCTTTGAGAATGAACGAGTGGACAACTTGGACCAGGAGCAGATGTGGAGGACTTTGCGGTGCCCTTCAGACAGGTGAGTTCAACAACACACTGCTGAACTCTCCAGGTGAGAACGTCAACAACCACTTTGTTGCCTAACAGCGTGGTTGCAGATGCACGTTACGCGGTGTGTAAAAACTGTGCAGCCTCTCCTTCGCTATAAGATGCGTGTTTGTGGCTTCAGCCACTGTGGAGTTTATATTGTTGACATATCCACGTTGTCTGCTTTGGTGATGTTTTATTCTTTTGTTGTTTCTAAATGAAGTTTCCGGCGCCAGTGTCCATAAATCGTTTTTTTATTGTCAATCATTTTTGTTTAATTAAATTAGTTTTGTCTCTTATCTGGTTAATTCTTGGGTGAGGAAAAAAAAAAGAAGAACGATTCTTGGCTACACTGAGGAAGCCAGTTTCAGCTTATATTTATAATTGATAATCGATTTTATGACTGCAGAGTGCCCGTCTGTTGGTTTGGACAGAAGAGTTCTACTTTTTTTATTTTACTTAAGTACATTTTCAAGTACTTTTACTTTTACTTGAGTAAAGTAACCATACTTTTACTTGAGTACAATATTCTAGCACCCGTTCCACCTCTCGACAGTCGTAATTATGAGGCGAAGCACTTCTAAAAATCAATAAGTCATTGCAAAAAGAGCTGCTCAGTGGACTGGGAGTGCTGTGTGCTTGTTAAATGTTTCCAGATTATTCATGAAAAGCCTTACTTCATGTACTAACAGGTACCATGAACTTCTCCCAATATTGCCCATCAGGCCCAATTAAATTACCATGTTTTGTAGTCAAGGTTGGATGTGTTCTCATATGATGGTAGGCCAAGTACTGGGGCTACACTCAGGTTCAAAGTATCATCACACTTTGTTCTAATTAGCAGTAAAAAGTACCGTAAGAACTCAGCACTCTGACTTTTGCTCTGTGTATTTTCAACTAAAACATTGGCTAATTTATGGCTATATGCATACAACAATATCAAAAAACTATTACATAATGAGAAGCACTTTTATGTTTGAGTGCAGGAGCATGCAGTAAATATGGAATATGTATTAGACACCCCTCTGGAAGGAAAGCACCTTTAGTTTAAATAGTTTAAAGTGATAGTCATCCCAGAGGTTGCATTAACCGAATATTTTCCATAATTGACTGAATTCTTTTAACAATGACGGAAAAATCTGAAGGCTGTCCGTCATTTTGACGGACTGGAGGAGGACTTGGAGCGCGTCTGAGGTCTTCCAGGTCACAGAGGTGCAGAAGGAGCTCAAGCTGCAGGATTTCCTCCCGGTGAAGTGAGTGCTTGCAGGATCGGGAAATCCTGCGTTCAGTGAATCTGGTCATTCCAGGCTCCAGTGTGGCAGCAGAGCGCTGGTTCAGCCTTTAGAACAAAATGAAAAGGGTCGTGAGAAGTCGTCTGTCCGAGGCAAAGACTAGGGAAAAATATGATTCATCTGCTTCTGTGTGTTGACATGAAAAGAGAACTCATGGTCGGTGTCGTGTCTCTGTTCATCTTTTCTCTGCATGCCCTTACAAATGCATAATCTTTAAGCTTGTTCAGTATATTTATTATCAAAAAAATTAAAGCACACAGCGACGGACACAGCAAAAGCGACGCACACAGCGACAGCGAAGCACACAGCGACAGCGACGCAGCCAGCGACGCACACAGTGACAGCGAAGCACACAGCGACGCACACAGTGACAGCGAAGCACACAGCGACGCACACAGTGACAGCGAAGCACACAGCAACGCACACAGCGATGCACACAGTGACAGCGATGCACACAGTGACAGCGATGCACACAGTGACAGCGAAGCACACAGCGACGCACACAGCGACAGGAACGCACACAGCGACGCACACAGCGATGCACACAGTCACAGCGACGCACACAGTGACAGCGACGCACACAGTGACAGCGGCGCACACAGCGACGCACACAGAGACGCACACAGTGAGCGCCGCCGCCGTGTGTCCCGTTGTGAATTACTCTTCAGTCCAATACTCTAAATTTATTGGAAAAAGATAGGGCTGTGTATGAACACTGGATTTTTTTGCAGTGCACACACGCAGAACAGATAGGTAGTGGACCGTGAGGAGATTTGCTGAATTTGACAAAAAAGTGTATTGGATTAGAATCACAGACTCTGCCATTAGATAGGCCATTATTGTTATTAAAAAATGAAAATAAAAATGACGGGTAATAATAAATTATGACAGAATTTTTGACGGACAGCGAGAATGTCTGACGCAATCCGAGTCAGCCCAGAAGAAACTACAAACTCTTTACAGCCAATTTTCAAGTCTGCACAGATGATTTCATACTCAAAAGATGCAGGTGTCACTTTACAGTAACAACTACTTGATAAACTATCATATCACTTAGCTAGATGGCAATTAGGGTTTTATTGCAACATTGACATACACAGCCATGGGTCATATAACAGCATACATTTTCATGTATCATCTCTTTCATTTTAAAGGGACTAATTTGATATTCATTCACTTTCTCAATCCAGCCGCCGTCTCTCTTTCAGTTTATTGCGATTGTTGCGTGGCAGAAAGCTGTTTTGTTCATATCCGCTTTCAGCTTCTGTTGTCGACACAATGATCTTCATTCTTCCATCTCCATAGATTTAAAAGCTGTACAGCGTTCCACTCACTGCAACACATACAATATTCTCAATCTTTGTTGCCATGGTTTTATAACGTCCTCAATTGCCTCCGCAGCCGCTCTCCGTCTGTCTCGTTGCCTCGGGTAGCAGCTTGTTCTTGCCTTCTTTGCAACTCTACAAAATGTGTTGTTGAGTTTTGGTTGTAGTGACAAAACACTCAGTCATGAAGGGTTTCACAGTGACATCCCATAATACAGAAATAAGTCGGCTATTGGAAACGAGTTCTATGCAAAATTTCCTGAGGTTCATTCATCAAACCTACAAAGAAACTGACTGGACAACAACTGACCCAAACACAAACACCATCCTACAAACTGATCTAAATTTGTAGATTATTTATTCATTTATGCAGACAAACTTTTAAAGAATAGTTTGACATTTTTTGGAAATACATGTTCGCTCTCTTGCCAAGAGTTAGATGAGAAGATCAATACCACTCTCCATATGTGTCTCTTAAATATACTGTAACCCTGCAGCCGGTCAGTTTAGCTTCGCAAAAAGACTGGAGACAGAGGGAAAAAGCTAGCCTGGCTCTCTACAAATGTTAAACAATCAGCATCACTAATTAACATATTTTGTTTGTCTAGTTTAAAAGTTTAAAAGAATTTGTTTAAAAAACAAAGTTGTGATTTATGTTATGGGCTAGACTGCTTCTTGGCCCAATGCGGTGACTTCCTGGAGTCAACGATGATTGCCTGGCAACTAGTGGTAGACAGTCACGGGATGCATCTTTTTAAGATTGCAAACAATAAAACAGACAACAAAAATACAGTATCTTACCATCTTAAAGGGTTACGCTGCTCCTATACTTTATGAAGACACATTCACTGAAACACGGCTTACTAGAGGGAACTAAAGTCATTCACAACTCAACTAAATAACTTACACGTGTTTACAGTTAGCTGTAAGCCGCCGAGCTAACGCGCTCTAGCGGCGGAGGATGAGAGACAGCGGACTTGCAAAGTTTTATTGCACTTACTAACAGCAACGAGAGTAGCGTCAACTTGTCTCTCCACCGCGGCCTCTCTGATCAGCTGTTCACTGACTGTGCTGTGTGTGTTGATGTGTGTGGAGCTCCGACAACGCCTACGAAAGGAGGCTGGGTCACGGGCGGACATGGCTTTGGGGGTATGATGACACATGCGCAGTGTAACTGAAGCTGCGGCCGTGCGTTGCGATTGGTTCAATTTCGGCGAGGGCAGACCAGATTTTACTGCGCATGTGTTGTACCCAATCCTTCCATAGGCCTTGAACAGCAGCAGGAAGAGGTTGCAGCTGCCCAGAGCCCGTATGTACGTAGTATCTATTATGATCTGGCACGATATTTCGTCACACCCCTTGTGGTGTTAAATCAAATTTGCGTTACTGCGTTATTATCGCGTTATATATATATATATATAAATATTTTGCATTTTCGTTTTCGGCCCCGGTGTGAAAAGGCCTTAAGACATATTCTGGATCAGCATATGAATCCAGATCCGAAACAAAATCTAAACATTTGTCCCACAGCCAACAGCATACTCCACCACATTTCATTAATGCTGTTCAGTTTTTTAAATATCCTGCTAACGGAACTGAAAACATAATCTCCTTGACAGAGGAAACACTGAACACATTAAATGTAATGTACTTGATGTATTTTTAAAGGATTAAAAGATGAATAACACAAAAGTATTATAACTTAATGCATGGTCAGATTATGTGGGAATAACACCAACACCAACAATGGGGATAACACAAGTATAAGGCCGGGTTTCAAATATATATCTATATCCCAGGCAATGGCCGCCATCTGACAGAAATAAAAGGAAAGAGGGAGGAAGCACAGAAAGAAAGAAAGAAAGAAAGAGGGGGCGGTGGAGAGGAGGAAGAATGGATGGGGATGGAGAGAAAGAAGCCAGCGCAGTGATCTTTCATCATAATCCTGTTACTGTTGAATAATTTAAGTATCTCCTTACAGACATTAATTTCCTATCATCTACTTTGCCTCTAATTCACTGGGAGAATTAATGAGGATTGACATGGCCGCTCTTTCTTGTGCCGTGAAAGCCAACATGGAGCTGTTGATAAGCGGGACGTGGTGGCGGAACAATGGGCAGCTGGTTATAGCCTAATCGTTTATTTTACATTTCATCCCGGCTTTCATTAGCTTCCAAGAAAATAGGGCATGGAAATATATGAAATAATGTTAATCATCTACAGTAATAATGATTATCAAATTTATCAAAGTACAGATATGCTGCAAAAAAAGTCCATTTACTTTAAAGTGAATATCATCATCTTTAGTGTGCATTATCTTCGAAAGGTCACCTCTATGCATTGTAGTCGACATGTCGAGGACAAAGCCATGCAACTGATAGGCCATCTGTTTCAGAGATTGATAGCTCGCCGCTGCTATCAATGATACGCCCATGTGCCTCTTAGCATTCTGTAGATCTTCATTGTTTTTCTTCAAGGACATCGGGGGTATACGACACCATATAAGATGACATTGGACACGCAGGAGAAAGAGAAATAAAGAGAGGATAGTCCAAAACAATGCACCGCTGTCAACAGTGTTACCATAATAGGTTTGAAATAAGGTGTTGTAACATCGCGCAGCTCTTTGAGCTCGTCAGTTTAGCCTGGAAGGAGAGGAGCATCGCCGGGAAGAGTGTGGGGGGGTGCAGCTTCAAAGATCTGTCATGTTCCAGGCCGACTTTAATGGCTGAGCGGGAGACATTCCCATCATAGACACCCAGAGGAATTTTCTAAAAGATAAAAAACGGAGTCTAGATGTAAAACGGTGAAGGAGAATTACCTTAATTTCTGTTTTATATGTTTTTGTGAATGGAAAGTCACCCTAGCTGTTCCTTCCTTTTGTTTAGACTTTAACTGTCAGTGAAACTTGAGACTGTTGGCACTTCTATGCTCTCCTGCTTTCGTTGGGGACATTTCCTACTCTTTTCGAAGTAATTCAAATCATTCAGAGTGGAAAAAAAAAAAATATCTGTGCGAGATATGAAGTCAACAATGCTCTTGGCACTTGTGATAGCAATTTAATTGAAATGTCAGTCGAGAGACAGGGACTCCAAATCCGCAGAATCTGTGTTTTTGTCTCTCCGGTGTCCTCATCTCTCTCTCTCTTCTCTTCTTTCTCTTTCTCACTTTCTCTGCGTCTGAGTTACAACTTCATCTTTCAGCCATAGCCGAGGGCATGCATCAGGTGACGCACTCAATGTCGCACTCATTTGACCCATCACCCCAACAATGGAGACTGACCCTGAGCTGCTCCTCCAATTAATCACCTGACCTTCCCTTCACGCCACCGGCCGCCCTCTCTCTCTCTTCACCCTCCTATCCGAGTTGACCTGAGGCGGCCGGAAAAAAACCCTCCGCTGCGTTCCTGCCTACGAGGGTCAAAAGACAGTCGTCCGCCATTTCGCATGACTGCCAGTAAATCTGACGGAAGTAAATACCCATCAGCGTCTGGGGGCCATGAGAGGGCTTCCCGCCCCCTCTTCAACTTCAACGTAGTTCAACCTTATTATACTCAGCTGGGAGGAGAATTGCGGTGCATGAGCGGAGAGAGCCGTATTTAGAGTTAATTGCCTCTGGCAGGTGAGGACATCAGTTCCACCGTGTGCCCAGGCAGATGGCTCACTGGAGGCAGGTTCAATCAACTAATTGTAAAGTTCTGATAGGGCTTCGGGGAGGCGTTGACCTAGAGCCGAGGTTGAGGGACGTGACACGGACCGAACGGCTGAAGGTCTGCGCAGGGCGTATTTTATTTTGCAAATGTTCTGCATGTGCTAAAGCACACTTTCAAGCCCTGTCTGCACCTATAGAGATATATTTGAAAACGGATATTTTCCCCTCTGTTTAAAAAAAAAAAAGAAAAAAATAGATCTGTCCACATGGCCTTCGTTTCACAAAATATCTCCATCCACACTCGAAAACGACTCCAAGCGCTCGCCGTAATATTTACATGTCACCACAAGTGAGATCACAAGTTAAACCTGCAGTAGGCAGAATATTTTTAGCATCATTGGGCAAAAATGTCATAATAACCTTTCAGCATATTGTAATTCAAGTGTTCTGAGAGAAAGCTAGACTTCTGCACCTCCTCATGGCTCTGTTTTCAGGCTTTAAAAAATCTATGTGTCTGTGAAGGGAGACTTTAGTCAATCACAGGTCATTTCAGAGAGAGAGCGTTCCCATTGGCTGTTCATTCAACGGAGGCAGCTGTAAATCACTCGCAAACTCTGATCAAAAGGTCAAACTAGGCAGCGCTGATCAAATATGAATCAATATTCTGTTACTGTAATGCCTATTTCTTGATACTACATCTTGTAGTGTACTGTTTAGCTGTAACATGAGAAAGTTTGCTCCGGCTGGTGGGCGGTGCTTAGTGTTTCCTCAGCTTATCTCAACATGGCTGCAGTGTCACAAACTTTGTCATTTTACAACTAAACAGTAAACACTAAAACAGGGCTCTACTGTAAACTAACTTCTTTCACCTTCCTCCCAGAACCGCCCCGAAATACAACCAAAGCCAAATCTCGAAATTAATGCGGACCGTCCCGAATTTAAAATCTTTGTTTTTCTACATTATCATTAGTTAATCATTCAAAGTGACCTTTAACATAAATCGAACATCAAAAGTGGTTTATTATTGTTCATAAATTTATAATTTATCTCAAACTTTTTTTTTGTTTTAAATAGTCATTTAAGGTTTATTTATTTATAATTTGCATGTTTGTTTTGATTTTGATGTTAACAATGCAGCTAAGTTAAATTAAAATATTCTCTATGTGTAAAAAGGAGCATTTGGTCATAAAACAAGATTTTGCATTTTGCCGCCAAAAAGTTAGGACCGGCCCTGCTAGCTGGTGCGTCTTAAAGTTAGAGGAGCTGCTGGACAAGATGCACTTGTCATGGGGAGAGGAGCGGCATGTTGCCACAGAACAAAATGTGATGGAGAGATTTCATTGCAGCCTTATTACACATAGGGGATGAAGAGGAGTAAGTAAGTAAATAAGTGGTTAACATTAGTAACAGGATTTGAGCTGTTGCAGAGTTTTGACTCCTCTTAGTTAACGTAACGTTATCGTCAGCTCACTCACTGTGAATGCAAACGTTGGCTGCCATTCATAAATGACAAAAGGGAGGTCATTTAGGTTTAATCACCATTCAGCCTCGACATGTTAAAGTGTTCCCTGCTTTGGCCTTCTGTGACTGTAACATTTTTCAAATGTAAAGTAGTAATTAGTCTGAGCAGCGCAAACAAAATGTAAAAAAGCTGGTAGTCCGCCATCTTTTGTTATTGTTTCTGGCGCATGCTCATTACACAAAGCAACAATGGGCATGCATAAAATAAGGAGAGGACGTCATTGTTTCCCAAACGCTCCCTTTTACATGTCCACACCGGTACAAAGTAACCAGAGTTTTAAAAAATCTGCACCTTAAGCTGGGGACACTCCAAGCCTACATCAAAGAACTAGCGGCAACGAAGGCCACCAGTTGTGTTGCCTCACATTGCCTTTGTCTTAGCCAAAAAGTTGCACTCAAACACACCGTAAAGACTACAGATGACGGCCAGTTAGCACATACGTTCTGCGCCTACATTAGATGAAATAACTCTCCACACCAGCAGGCGGCGGTAGTCTGTATTCGTCATTCAAAAAGGAAAACTGAAAGGCCGAGGCCTACGGATATGCAAGCCGTTGTCATGATGCGTACGTGAAAAAAAGCGGCCTTTGCCGACCATTTTCACACCACTCTCACTCACCACTTAGCTTCATTCCAGATGGCCCTGTCGCTGTGAAAATATCCCTGTATTTGAATGATCAGATGAGATGACGATGAAAAATGAGAAGAGCCTTCTGTGTTTTCCTCCCTTCCATTTCTCTTCACTGATTCATTTAAACTGAACAGCCAATCAGAGTGATTTCTCTCACCAACCGAGCTCCGATTCACCATGCTGAATCGGCCAAAAAACCTCCCACACGGGAAGACTAGAGCCGATGGTGCGGGACACACCGCAAAAACTAGGCCGACGGATGCTTACTGACGGCCCCAGACTGTTCGACGGCCGACCGTCGGCTTGGTGTGTCGGGCCTTTCGAAGGCGTTTTCAAAAATATCCTTTTTTTGTGACCCAAATCTCAGTTTGAATGTGGACGAAAGGCCAAAACATAGAGGAAAATATTGTTTTGTATACGTGTAGACAGGGCCTTGGACATTCCTGCGCCTCTAAACACCATATAAAGCGTGTGTGCATGCTTCTGGAATTCACAACACACACATACCGCACGCAGGTATGCATAAACACGTATAAAGCAAGGCCCTCGCTCAAGCACATGTCCTTGCAGTTGCCTTGAGCTGTGGCCTTTATTGCTGAGGGAATTTGGGGAGATGTAAATAAAGTTGTAGACTGAGGTGAAATGACTCTGCTGGCAAAAGCAAAAGGCAAGGAAGCCAAAACAGAGAGAGGCCAAAGAAAGAGGTGATAGCCAACAGGGACCAATCAACATCCACAACTGTCAGATGCCCTGATGTTTTCTTTATTTTTGCACAGCTTATCCACTGTCTTCATTTCAAAAGCTAAAGTTTACAGAAGCGACCAAAGGTATCCGTATAAAACCGGCTAGAGCCAGACACTCGGACAAGATATGAAACAAGATAAAGTGGGAGGAAGAGACGGAGACGGGTGAGGTGAGATGGATGGAACGTACTTCAGAGAGCAGAAGGAGAGTGATGACAGGTCAGGTTTGCCCATGGGGCTTGTGTCAGTGAATAATCTTCACATTAGCGTTGACTCATTTAAATAATATGGATCACTCAGCGGATACAATGTTGCTACAGGAATATTAAACCATCAGCTGCCTTTAAACAACGTTATCTTTGCAAATAAAACCACACCTTGGGGTTGAGGCTTTGGATGTTTAAAGCTACTACGAGGAACTTTGATTTTGTGTTGACCCTTTCAGGGTGTCACGTTTCTCCAAATCCATGATTCGATGTGACTTTTGATTTTAAGGTCACGATTTCATTCGGTTTTTGATTTAAACATGACATTGTTACTGTGGAGTCTTGTGGAGATCATTGGTTTTATGCCCTGACAGCTGTCATTTACACTTTCAAATTTGGTTTTGTTGTCATTTATTGTCACGCTTCTTTCTCTCCTCTCTTTTTTTCCTGTAATCGCTGTTTGTGTCCCATGGGTGTCACTGAGTGAGAAGGCGGAGCTTGTGTGTGCAGAGCTGAGAAACGGCATTCAGCAGTCCGCTAGCTTGTTGCTCTCTCTGTCAATATCAGCTGCTCTGATTCAACAATGTTGAGCTGAAAAAACGTACATTGGATATTTTCCACAGAGATAAACAAAACATTAATTTTGGACCTGCCAAAATTTTTAAAATGATTAATTCACAATCATAATCATTTTTTTCAGGAAAGGCCACACTTTTATTTGGCACCACTCTTTTTTTTTTTTCTTTTTTTTTTTATATTCGTCTACATAAAAATGTTATCAATAAAACCTTGACTTGAGACTGTTTCATAACCAGTTAAAAGTTCCTCACAGTAACTTTAATTACCTAAATACAATAGTATGCTATGCTTAAGAGTAAAATAATGGTGAGAGACAATTTCCAGTATTTGAACAGTCTCACGTCAGTGTGTCTCACACACTAATATTTCACTTTAAGTATACATCTTGAAGTCAAACTTGTCAACACGCAATCCCAGACTTCTGTAAGCTTATTGTACAGTATTTCCTATAGACTTCAGTACCAATTAAAGCTATAATACATTCACTTTATGACAATACTTGACAGATTATCATCTCTATTTGTTTGTGTGCTTCTCCCCTGAAAACCTGATTTCGGAGAGTAAAATCTTAGCATTTAGTTGCCAAAATAAGAAAATCTTTCATGCTGAGTCGCAGGTAAAGGCAGACGAGCACTTGGTGCAATGAGCTGGTGATTTAGGGGTAGAAAGAAATAAATGTCTGGACGACCGTTCTTTCAATCACATTTAATGACTATATTTCAGCATGTAGTTAAGATCAACTTTGCTTCAGCTTTGAAATATAGTCATTAAAACATTTAACCTAATTGAAGTTTCAGTCTAGACGTCTAGACGACTTATGACCCACAAATCACCAAACGCATGCTGGGACACTATGCTCAAGATGTCTAAAATTCTCCAATTGATATACTGGATTGGTGAAACCATAGAAACATGGCAACTTGGATATGAATATGTAAAGGCACAATTTATGTTTTTTCAAATGTAAACTAAACTAAACTCAAAAAACATGACTGGAGCCTGCTATCACATGTTGATCACCAGCTTATTTCTCAGAATACATCCATGTCTGATTTAGTCTGGTCCCAGACCTCTGAATCCCGGGCCACATCTCTGATTTGTTCAACAATTCATGGTGTTATGCTCACACAAGGCTGCTTCCCTTGTTGGCTGGAGAAACAGTCGACCAATAGACAGACATTTTGACATGTCATAGTGTGAAAAGCACAGGTGTATTCATTAACATGAATGATATCTGCAGTCCAATTAGGGGAGGCCCTGGTATTGTGAATGCTGGCTCGCTGGAATAGCTCACTGGGACCCTTAATGGTACTGTGCCATTGTTAATGTTAACAATTTCACCCGTGCTTTTCCTACTATGACAAGTCAAAATGTCTGCTGTGAAAAAAGCCCATTATAGCTTAGAAGGCAAGATTATTAATGGGGACTTATCTAGCTACCTAGCTACAGAAAAAGCAGAAAAATATGCGCAAAATTTGGCAAAAGATGTGGACGAGAACGACACAGCTGTAGGTTGTTATAAGTAGGCTAAGAAATAACATCTCTTAAAGGTGCTAAATTCGATATTCAGAGCATATCTATTGCCTCCACATGGCCCTCAACATGACGACGGCTGAGCCGGTGGTTAGCAGCTAACGATGCAAGCATCTAAAAGTGCTAACAGTGCAAACCACGGCAAAACAGTGCTGACAGAACTAACAGTGTCAACCCTGGGGGGTAACTGAAAGATGGAAGCTACGCTTTTGCAACGACGATGTTGGTTGGGACGGCGTTATCAGATATAACCGCCGTATGAGCAAAGCACCCAGGATGTGCGCTGGGTTTTGAAGCAAATTTTCGTAGTGGCCAAACAGTGGAATTACAACTTCCGTGTCCGTCATATGATGCATTGGGCCCAAAAAGGCATTTTCCCATAGACTTACATTGGAAAAGAGATGTATGTAAAGGCCTTTGCACACCAAGTCCGTATTTTTCGTCCGAAATTATCACACGTTTAAAAATAAATACGACCTGACGTTGTGTCAATCATGACACAGAGAGACTTCATTCTCTTCTCAGGTAGTCATCACTCCTCTATATTTTTACATAGCATGCTCTGGATGTCGTATAGAGAACCTTTTAAATAAATCTTTGTTAATGGTGATAAAGGTTGAGTTCACTACTGATTACGTTTAGTGACCAACAATGAATCCCCCTTCCCAACATCAGCTAAAATGATACAATATCAGTCTGAATAAATGAAAGGAAATCAGGGGAATCAGGCTTATTAGTATCTTCAAATTACTTACTGTATTACTAGACATAAAAATCACTAAATCAATTCAACATTTGTATTCTACCATGTTTCATTACTTCGAACAACATCAACTCAGGTTAGCAGCACTGCCATGCAATTACAAATCACTGTTCTGCTGCATAAAATGAGAAAACCTACATGGTCTTTTGAGCATGAAGCTGACCGGTGCAATTGAAGGCAGGAGGTCATGGATGAGTTCATGTTCACGTGGTTGCTGCTTCAAAGCAGCAATAAACTCTAATGGTGTTTTGGATACACAGTTTTAAATAGGGTTTCTTGAGGCCACCGCAACCCCCCAAAGGAACACTTCGCTGATGTTAGTATAAACCTTTTACTAAACGTATAAAAGTTGTCTCAGTTTCTCGTTGACAGTGTTTTTATTAAAATGTATAAAAGAAATCGTAAAAACAGTGTGACACAGGCACCGGGAGCAACTTTGCTCGGGGAAAGTCCTTTTGTTTACTGCGATGTCGATCAGGCATCAGTATAGATGGAACATGTAATGCCTCTCAGCAGCTGGCAGCTCTGCCTTCTCTCTGACAGGATATCCGTCATAAAATGTGATAGTCTGTCATTCCTCACTGAGACACTCAAAGTCAGCTCCCCCCCCTCTCCCCTTCCCTTTTGCAGATTATACATTCGATCCACTTTGGATCTCTCTATTCGTCATGTGTGAATTGTTTTGCTGTTGACTGCGCCGTGTTGTGGTGATGCAGTTGATAAACGCCAACGGGGGGCGACTGCCAAAACCTCACCTTGGCGAAAACATAAGAGCTGAAAACAGCCAGACATGACTGAAACCTCACCTTGACTTTGATGGGTCACAACAGGAGCAAAACAGCAACGAGCTGCTGTGGCTCAGCCAGAGAAACAGCCAAGCGAGAGTTTGAGGGATGAGTTGAGGTGGCATTATACTCATCAGGCACAATGACAGCTCTGGTGGATTGGATTTGTCTCCCTTTTTTTCCCTCAGCCATAACTCATTCTGCCCGTGCTGCCACTGAGCCGCAGCAGACGGAGGAAAGGAGTGTCGTTTCAGTGGGTTATTGAATTGTTTTTGTGCTCTTATTTTAGTGCAAATGAATCCAGTTCATATTTGAGTGCAATGCTTTTAACTCAAGGTGTCAAATGAAGTGTGTTTCACAAGCTGCTTGGCATTGAGAGGACTGTGCTGCTTTCACTGAGCAACACTTTGTGTGTGTGTGTGTGTGTGTGTGGTTGTGTGTGTGTGTGTGTGTGTGTGAGAAAGAGAGAGTTAATGGTCTCTGTGTGTTCCCACATATGTACTGTATGTGCGCAGACACTAATACGCATTAGTGGGCAAGTAATAGGGATCCAGACAGCATTCACAGAAGTACGAGTGTTGGATGTTGGGTTGACATAGCAACCGTGATGAGAACTATAAATCACATTAATGGTGCCTCTCATTGTGCCTCCATCTTGATCAAATTCAGGTGCTGAAGGAATGACGCGGCCGTGCCCAGAGTGCACCCTAAGATGTCAGAGAAAAAGGAAATAATGACGGCTTGTCGCAGTGACAAGTTGGTAGTTCCATGTGCGTTTTTTCCGTCAATGCCGTAATATCTCTCTCTTTATAGATGCTGCCCATCACCCCAGATGTGTTAAGAGGGGGGGCAGTAAGGTAAAGAGCGGATGGAGGTAAATCCACTCTCATTGTTGTTGATAATTGCTGAATCAGTGCATGAGATTCATATGTTGTCCTGAGTCTGACAGAGAGAACTGCATAAAAACACATAGGCGAATGAAAGAGAATGTATTTTAAACTGTTATTAATGTATTTCACCGTTATTATAAATGAGGCGCTCTTATAGAAAGTCCTGTGAAAATGTGTCCACAAATGAAACAGCATATGGATCAGCACTTCAAACATTTTTTACCTGGCAGGCAATGAGAGAAAACATACTCTTGTGTTAACATTGCAAAGGGTTGATACCATTTGTTACACAGATTTGGTGCTAAATTTAACCGATTTTCACCACTGGAGAATTGATAAAAATGATCAGTAATCCCTCCAAAATACCACATTAAGACACCAAGACCTTGAGGAACACCATAGAAAAAACCATGCTGTGATTTGGGATCAAAAAACATTTGGAGATTTCTGCAAGAATTTTTTCAGCGATTTGATGGCGAGCACTTCTGTTCTGGAAACTGCTCAGAAACCCCCTTTTTGTCAATCTAGCTAGGAAAGCCACCCATCCTCTGAATGCCCTAGGTCTCTAGTTTGTTGGTGTAACGTTTCATGAGGCTGTGATTATCCTAGAGATCACCACAGGTCATTTTATACAGTGATGTCAAGTTTAAAATAAAAAAAAAGGTCTCACTATACTGGCTACTATGGGGACTAACATCATCACACGTGAACAGTTGGGCTCATTGGATCCACAAGAGTCTCAGCTTTACAGTGATACCCAATTTATGCAATTCCAAGACCCCAGTATGCAGAAATATTCAAATACACCATTTTTAGAATAGGAGACAATAACACATTTATACTACATTCAAAAAACTGCATGTATTTATCATAAAGTGGGCATATCTGTAAAGGGGAGACTCGTGGGTACCCATAGAACCCATTCTCATTCACATATCTTGAGGTCAGCGGTAAAGGAATCCCTTTAAAAATCACCATGCCAGTTTTTCCTCATCAAAATTTAGTGTAACTTTAAATTATTTAGCCTCCTTTCAGACAAGGTAGTATGACATGGTTGGTACCAATGGATTCCTTAAAGGGACTATTTGTAACTTTCAGAATTGCTGCTTAACAGCGACACCTGTGGCCGTGAAATCAACGAAAGTCAGCGTCGGGCTCGCGCTTGCTCGCTCTAAATTTACCTGAACGAGCATCGCTCAAAACAGTGAGGCGACACACGTCAGCTAAAACCACAATATCACTCTATATTTCACCTGCTTGGCAGTAATGTTAGCTGACCAGACCAAGGTCTCTCCATGAACATGATTTAGATCTGATCCTAGTGTTGGCTTTTCCTGCCTCACCCTCCTGCGCCCGCAGGGACACACCGGCAACCGGAGCCTCTCCTCCGCTGCCTGCTTGCATTCACTGACACAGCGCGCACCAACAGAGGTTTACCGTGTCTTGTGAAGTGACGATGCTCCGCAGAGAAACGTGAACCGTGACACCGGCACCCGGTGTCTCCCTGCGGGCGCAGGAGGGAGACGGTAACGTTTCTCTCTGGAGGAGCTGCAGCAGTTATTTCTGCACAAACGTCCACATTCACTAGATATTCTCAGAGCTAAACTAACTCTCCTGCAGTGTGGAGTGAGCGCGCGTTCACGTCTAGAGGTGGAGCGAGTACGCGAGAACGCGCACTCTGTCTGAGTGAAGGCGAGCAGGCAGAGGAGACGTGACAGCGGCCAGACGCGAGCGCGCATATGCGAGCGCGCATGTGTGCCGACCCGCTACATTTATACGCTTAGAAAGTTACAAACAGTCCCTTTAAGTTTTCTAGTTTAGTATCTTCACTCATGCTTTAAAACTGAGCCCGCTACAACCTAAAAACTGCCAGTTGCATTAATGCGTTAAAGAAATTAGTGGCGTTAAAACAAATTCGCGTTGACGCGTTATTAACGTATATATCATAGCATGACATGGTTGGTACCCATGGATGTTAGAAAAGGGGTATATACCCATCCAGTAGACATAGAGCACCATTAGGATTCATTTTTGTTTCCCCAGACAAAACCTTTTAGCTCTGTTTTGGTCTCCACCAACTCCCGTGGGAAATATCTTTCATTTTAGCTGCTAAATGCTCCGCTATGTTCACCAGCTAGTTGGTCTGTCTGCTGTTTGGTGCCCGACAGGTAGCTTAGGTGTATCAGAGGTATTTCTCTGAAGACAGCTGCCTCTTGCTGCTGGAAACGAGTTTGATGAGAGCTGTTAGACTGAACCAAAACCGTAAAGTTTCAGGCAGTAAAACAAAAACAATGAGCCAAAAGATGCTAAAACAGAGTGAGCTGAGTGGAACTCTAGAGTTAGGTGGTCTTTTTCTATGGGTTCATTCATTACTTATTTCTTCAGTCGTTAATATTTAAATATTGATGAGAGCATCTTTAAAAACCAGTATACACAGATATATAATGCATATCTCTCGTAAGATAAGTCCAAGCACAGATCCAAGCCCTCACTGTCATTTACTCGCTGCTCTGCTCCTCTACAGGCTCGTGGCAGTGCCCGTGGCCTTTGAGTTTAGAGGGAGTGGGCTAAAATGAAATTGTCAATTTGAAGTCAGACAAAAAGCCAAAGAAGCATTTGTTCACCCCCACCTCATCCTTCACAGCCCTACACAGCCTTCAGCCTGCACTTAGACAGCAGCAAAGATACACATCTGCAGACAACACACCCTGCGTGCTCCTGCAGTTCACTGGAAAATATCCGCCGCTCAATCTGTAAATTGTTACTTTAGCTGGAAATCCTTTAAAGGCAACATATCATTAATCTTTAATATGATCAGTGAATAAGGTGTATATACCGTATTTTATCTATATCATATTTTTGCTGCAGTAATAACTAAATTCACTCTCAGAGATCAATAGGGTTCATCTCATCTTCCTCCTTTAACAAGGCAGCAGTAAAAATGTCTTCCACAACCAATCATACAGGCCCATATATATCTAATATAATATATATATATATATATACATACATATACAGTATATACAGTATATATATATATACTGTATATATATATATATATATCACAATTAATCGAATGATTGTCCATAGTTAATCATGATTAATCACAAATTAATCACACATTTTTTTATCCGTTGAAATTGTACCTTAAAGGGAGATTTGTCAAGTATTTCATACTTTTATCAAAATAGGAGTGGGCAAATATGCTTGCTTTATGCAAAGTCATGTATATATTTATTATCGAAAAATCAATTAACAACAGTAATGCATTTAGCTTAAAAATATGCTCAAATCATAACAAGGCAAACTCGGCCCAAAAGGCAACAACAGCTGTCAGTGTGTCAGTGTGCTGACTTGACTATGACTTGCCCCAAACTGCATGTGATTATCATAAAGTGGGCATGTCTGTAAAGGAAAGACTCGTGGGTACCCATAGAACCCATTTTCATTAACATATCTTGAGGTCAGAGGTCAAGGGACCCCTTTGAAAATGGCCATGACAGTTTCCCCTCGCCAAAATGTTGTGTAAGTTTGGAGCGTTATTTAGCCTCCTTCACGACAAGCTAGTATGACATGGTTGGTACCAATGGATTACTTAGGTTTTTCTAGTTTTATATGATGCCAGGTTCTTCACTCTGAGCTACAACCTAAAAATAGTATGTTGCGTTAATGCGTTAAAGAAAGAAGTTTGCGTTAACATTGACAGCCCTAGTATATTTATTAGGGCTGCACAATTAATCAAAATTTTATTAAAATCGCTATATGGCCTACTGCAATTCTCAAATCGTAGGAGGCGCAAAATTTGTTAAAGGTGAACTGAGTGTCAAAATACCATTTAAAATAAAATATTGTGATGCTGCAGAGATGTCCTGGCCTACACATCATATTCTACAGACTTAAGGAACCGATCCCCGCAAAAATTACACCATGATCATTTTATTATATTCTTTAATGAAAATGAGAATAATGTATCATTCCTTCTAATATCCTAAAACATATAGCAATATATATATAGTTAGTTCTCCAATTGTTCAAAGTTTAGTCTGCTGTGTGTGAAGTATCATCAGTCAAATGGGTTAACATTATTTTGAAAACACCACAATGCAGTGGTGAGAGGCACTATTTTACCAAAAAATCTCAATCAGTTCTGTCTGACAAAGCATGCAGAAAGCAACCCACAGTCCTCCCCTAAAGATGAAACTGAATTCTGTGTCTGTTTGTAGTACGCTGAGCAGTAGTTATCATTGCCACTCTGCAGGTGACTCTGTTTGACTAAACCCTAAAGGGTCCTTTTTACTCTAGGGGCCTTCATTTTCACTGGGACGTTAGCACAGTCCGTGGTCAATCATCACCCTTGTGCATGTCAAACCACACAAAGCCATGTACCGTGATCTCCCCCTGACATGAAGGTGGCAGCCGCCCTGAGGCGTGACTAGGGTTGGAGGGCATGAATCAAGATCACCATAAACAGAATTAAAAAGAATAAATACTTAGCTATCATAGAGGCCGAGTGATTTATTCTACACATTCACAGCGCTGGCTGAAAAGCGGCCCCCGAGAAATCAATATGTAATTATAGACATCCTACCCTGGGCCGTTCCTCTCCCAGCGTCCACCTCCCACCACCTGCCCCGCACCAACACTACCACCCTCAAAACAAATGTCAGAACAGCACAGGGCCCGGAACAACAAGAACAAGAAATAAAAGACTTCTCCCTGGTGAGCACAGCCTTGTGTTTTAGACTGTTTACTGTCTGTACCTGCACCGTTTTGTGTCTTGGAGCCATTTTAAATTTCTGTTTCTTTTGGATTTGGTTCAACTTCATGCACATTTTATTTTCTATGTATAATGCCTTTTTTATTGAGGAAGAAGCCTAATGCCACAAACACTTATGACAATAAAGTAAGAATTTCTACACTATGAGATAACTTATTCAAAATAACAAATTAGTCAGAATTTTTAACTTACTAAGTCAAAATTTAAAGGAATAGTTTGACATTAGCTTAGCATAAAGACTGGAAATGGGAACAGCTAGCCTGGCTCTGTCCAAAGGCCAACCAGCACTTCTAAAGCTCAATAATTTCAACTTATCCTCATACAACGGTTAATGGGATATCTTACGAAAAGATTCTGCTCGTTACATGCATACAGTCTTTTCAAAATAAACTTCGGTCTTCACATGGAACAACTTGTTTAGGTTTAGAAAATAAAACTATTTAGGTTTAGGAAAAGGTCGATTTGGATAGGTTTAGGCAACAAATCTACTTAGTTAGGTTTAGGAAAAGATCACAGTTTGGGTTAAAATAACTCCGGAAGCAGCGTAACTTAAGTAGGAAAGTTACGTGACAAATAAATCACCGTTGACTTCTGGTGTCACACGGGATACAAATACCCGTCTCCTGGGCAAAAGTCCAATCTTTTTTTATCCATCCATTCACCCACACATCCTCCTCCCTACGTGTTTTGTTTTTTCGCTCTTTATACTTCCTGGTTCACGATTACGTGGATTACATACGATTTGATTTTATGGGATGTATATGAATTACTGTCCATCTACTGTCGTAGGTATAGCTACAAACGGTGTACGCTACGAACATCCTGCTAATTTACACGTCAAGTATTGTTTGTTAAGGCTAGTCCTGCTTTGAGGAAGCATAGTGTAAAGTGACGCAATTTAGCAACCGTGTGTGTTAAAAAACATTCCAACTTGGGCAAAAACATTAGCAGTTAGCTTTAAACTGGAGAGAAAATGACACAAAGTTCCTAATAAGTTTTGATGTCGGTTAGAAGCTGAGCCGTCACACAAATACTCTCTGTGCAAACACACTGTTGCGTACTTTGCTAGCTAGCTACAGCTAGAATTTGTACATTGTCTGTTTCTGGCAAATAAAGACTGACTGAAGAAATATTCAGCAGTCAAATTCTACAAATGCATTTATTGAATCGGTGATATCAAACTAACCATTAGTTACTAAAACATTAATTTGATACTTTAATTGGTAAATTAAATTAAATATGATAATTGTTTTGATATAATATTTGCTTATCATTACATGTTCTGACTTACTACTGCATGATTCTGACTTATCTTACCCAGCGCATAATTTTGATTTAATAATTTTTTGATTTGTTTTTTTTTGTCATTTCTTATTACTAATCATGATGCTCTATTTTGCTAGACACTAATGGGCTTCCATAGTTTTAGGCACTATCTGTGCATCTGTAAAGAGTGAAAGCGATACAGTTTTAGACCATTAATATATGTATAATATATAATGTAATATAAGAGCAAGTAGCTTATGTGAAAATGAAAAAATGTTTTTATTTTAGTTGCCTTTGAGTGATTGATGAGTCAACACTTCAGCGTTTGAGGAACATTTTATTGGATTTCTAAAGCAATTCACTCTCAGTCCCTCAGTGGCTTCTTCTTTTTAATGGAAACCACTGAAATGTGTGTGTACTGACAACGTGATCTCATCCTTACTCTTCATATTTTGCTGCTTGGGCAGAAGCCCAGGTCACTATAATGACAGCGGGGGTAGCCTTTTACGTAGTATCTTTACGCTGAACGATAACGTTGGTGGTTTTTGGTTAATGTTGTAACACATGGTTAATGTTGTGAAATGGTGGCGGTTTGGTTTAGGCAACAAAACCACTAAGTTAGGGTTACATTATGGTTTGGCTTATAATAAGTATGCTTGTCGTAACGTCTTGTGACGTAACGTGACGTAACATCTTGTGACGTAACATCTTGTGACTCAGTGACGTTCCGAACGTCGCCAGTAAAAAGCATTCACCTTTTGATCCACGCTGGTCCCCTGGCGTCCGTTGCTCTGCGTCTAATAACGATGCGGATGGGTTCACATTGGAGTTAGTTGAAAACCCGGTGCGTCTCATACAGACGCTACAGGGTGCGTCGGTATCAAGACGCCACGGGCCACTGCCCAAACATCTGTATTTGATGCCGTGGGAATTGAGACCAGGCTGGTACTGATGTGTTTATTTAAGGGCTGTCAATGAATTCAAATATTTAATCGTGATTAATCACACTTATTTTATCTGTTCAAAATGTATTTAATACTCTTATCAACATGGAAGTGGACAAATATGCTAGATTTATGGAAATGTATATATATATTTTTTTATTGGAAATCAATTAACAACACAAAACAATGACAAATATTGTTTTTTAGCAAAATAAATATGCTCATTTAGCAAAATAAATATGCTCAAATCATAACATGGCAAACTGCAGCCCAACAGGCAACAACAGCTGTCAGTGTGTCAGTGTGCTGACTTGACTATG
>CAKALU010070581.1:0-24161 GCA_916700995.1 Hozukius guyotensis
TCGGTATACTTGTCAGTATAAACGTTTGCTACGTCATTCAGCGAAGGCGTTTCCATAATCCGTTTAGCGCATCAACTCTTTTTAGACAAAGTCAAAAACCACCTCAAGCGAGTGTAAAATCGTTTTTGCGCAATTGAAGTTTTATTTAATTTTGCAGTTTTCCATACTGCTTTTCAAAATGTACATACAATATGTGAATGGAAACACAATTGCAAATACTGTAAAGCAGTAGATATAAAAAGTATATATGTGGTACAAATGTGTAGGAGGACATGATTATAATACACATCTCAAAATTCAGAATTAGTTCTGTTAAATTCTTAAATAAATGTAATATGATATAAACTGGAGTGACAAACCAGGCTGAAACCTACAGTTGTCACATTTTCTTTTAATGGTGCAGAAAGGTAATAATTAAATTGTATTTTTCTTCACAATATATAATCTGTGCTTCAGTCAACACTCATCCAATGACATTTTATGTGTTGATTATCTTATCTAAAGTCTGAACAAACAGAAAAGCCACAATGTTTAAATGTCCAATTAATTTATTTCACATCATAGATTCCAAAAACTACCTGTAAAGTGAAATCATCTAAATATTTACACCCTCAAATGTTTGGACGTTCTCATGAAAAATGCAAATAATAATAAATCATGTGGAAAACATCAAAACTGAGCCTTTCAATAAAGAATAAAAACTTGGGAGTCGTTTATCGTTTATGTTTTTATAAATGCATTTATCTTTTGTTCATCGTAAAATTGAAGAAAACATGCGGGTGCGGAGGTTTTGAGGATTTATTAGCGATTTAAATGTACTGTGCTATACTAACACTAAGCTCTGCTATTCTATGAAATGCTTTAATGTAACGTTGATTGTAGAAATGTTTACTGCACCTTTATAAAGAGAAACGTCCTTTAAGAAATAGCCTACACCAAGTTTTAAGGTCATTTGTCGTTTTTACCTGTACAGTAAAGTTACCAATAACCAATGAATTACACTCTGCTGAGCGATGTTTGGCCACAAAACGGTGTCTATAGGTAAGTATGTAATGTTTTTTGTAATTTGGGTGAACTATCTCTTATTTGGTGACAGTGCAAGTAAAAAAAAATGTGAATGTCCTCATAAATCTATCTTAAAATATCATAATGTAACTGCTCCTAGATATTAATAATATCTTGAATTAGTTATTTACACTCATTAGCCTTCTTTGTGCTATATGCTATATTCCTCATACATTTATTTCTGACAAATTTGAACTTGAACAGGCTCATTTACCTTCTGACCAAACTGCCTTTCTGATTAATAATAATAAGAGTAAATTGTGGGGTAATAATGTTCAGGTCTTCCTCGCTAACCAGATCAATAAACATTTATCAATAACCTTCATTCATTTGACGTTTTGGCACTTTGGTTCAAAACTAAGTTTCTCTTACTGACATGAAAATTATAAAGAACAAAAAACACAAAAAGGTCATTCTGTGTTTAGTCCGACGATCAGCAGGTTATTTGGTTTCTTCTCCTTTGGTCTTCTCGTTGTTTTTTAGGACCTCTTCCATCGAATGGCGGAGAAGATGGCGTGGAGGAAGTAGAGGAGAGTGGCCACGTAGGACATCACCTGAAAACACAGAAACACAGAAAGAAAGACGGAGGTGTTATAAAGCCTGGCCACGAGACCACCGCTGTCAACACACTGATTTAAAGGAGACAAACATAGAGATGCATTTCTATTTCATTAGAGCTGCAAGATGTGATTCTATTGTATATTAGTCATTACAAACATTGTTCAAACCCACAGACCTAATTTAAACTGGAACAATCACAAATTGTTTCCTTGTTAGTTTGTTAATGTTGTCTTAACAGAGTTACAGTATATCAGAATATTGTAGTATATGTAAATATAGTAGTAGCTAGGATCTGTACGTGTGTGTGTGTTTGACGTACCACTGCAGCGATGTCCAGTCGGTAGAATTTGAGAGCTTCAAACGACGTTACAATCGTCAAAACCTTGCCTTGCAGGAGTGTGATGTAAGCCAGAGCCACCGACGCACTGAGGTAGAAAACCACCGCCACAAAATGATAGGCCACATCCTGAAACGACACGGTAAGAAGGAAGAAGTGTGAAATAGAAGAAGGAAGAAAGCAGCAGAGGAATAAAGGTTATACGCTACACTATATAGGCATAAAAAGTATGTGGACGCCCCTGCATGATGCTGCATTTTTAACAGCATTCAACAGATGTACAACACTCACACATCACTATCTATCCACTGTTAAACCGTCTTACCAGGGAGGGCCAGACGCTGCTCTGATTGGCTCCGCAGAGGAAGATGAAGAACCAGACCGTCGTCACTACGAAGCAGAAGACGGACACGAACATCACCCAGCCCAGAGGGTTGTCCGGAGAGACAAAAGTCGACGCCACCAGGATCCACACCAAACCCCCGAACACCTGCAGGGACACACAGGTGAGGGAGGAGGGAGAGAAAGACGAAGAGACAGAAAGATGGATTTGAAATCTAGTTTTTTGTTAGCTAGTGTTACAGTCTCATGATAAATTAGAATAACTGGTCAGCAATGATCAATGACTAGAATACTGGAGGAACATGTTTGTCAACCTCATCATCATTCAGAGATTTTCAACTTGCCTAAACTTCAACCTGATGAGGTTTTTTTTCCACATGATGAACCAGTAAAACATGTCTTAAACTCATGCTGCTCTTATAGTAATAATAAGTTCAATACTGGACAAAACATTTACACATTTCATTTCCACAGTTTGCACCAAACATTTAGAGCTTTGTTATTGTATGACAATAACAGACTCCATTTTAGTTACTATGAATTACAGTGTTGCACCTTTAAAGGTACAGTGTGTAGGATTAGGCGGCATCTAGTGGTGCGGTTGCAGATTGCAACCAACTGAGTACCCCTCCGCTCACTCCTCCCTTTCCAAGACCGCGGTAACGTGAACCACAGAGTGCAAAACTGTGGTAATGCCGTTCACCTCGCTCAGAAGCCACCCTTACTATAATAACACTACTTTAGGAGCAACCAAAGTCAGACTGCGGCTGGCGGTACCACGGTTTTGCACTCTGCAGCTCACGTTACCGCAGTTTAACAAGCATGTCGGAGAGCTACGGTGGCCTTCAGGTAACGTAAAAATGTGAAAGGCTCTCTCTAGAATCAGTGTTTGGTTTGTCCGTTCTGGGCTTCTGTAGAAACATGGCGGACTCCTTGAAGAGCCGCTCCCTATGTAGATATATCGGCTCATTCTAAGCTACCGACGATTCTTAGTTTCAGGTGATTATACACTAATTAAAACATAGTTATGAATATTATATTCCATTTCTGCTAATAGATCCCCTGAAATGTTACACACTGTTCCTTTAAAACCAGCAAATAACAAACGTTTTGGCAACTTGGGGGCAGCAGAAACAAGTTTTGACACATCATCACCTTTAAAGTTGACATGGTGAATTTGTTAGCAAAGAGTTGCTTTTGTAAACATCCAGCAGTCACACAGCAACATGAACATTCATTTGAATGATTGTGTTTGTTTCCACCTGATGAATATAAAGTCCAATAGTCTCTCTCTTTTAGGTGCAGATTATGTTCATCACTACAAGTGACGCCTTTCACATTGTTTTCACGTTGACATTTGATAGATTGTCATCAGAAAAATATTGATTAGTTTGCTTTAGAGTGGTACTCCAGCAATCAGCATTACATTTTCATAAGATGGGGGACTTGCAAGAGACAGATTTTTTTTTTTTTTTTTTTTTAAAGGATCCTACATTTCCCATAATGCAACTCAACTTTCTGTTATACATTTGTCATCTCCAAGCCCATTGGCTATTCTTCAGACTTTAGAAAACTCCTCCAGTGCTTCATGTGTAAAATTGGTGGAGTACCCCTTTAAAATAATAATAATAATAATAATAATAATAATAATAATAATAATAATAATAATATATTTATTTGTAGAGAACTTTTCATACAAGAGATGTAGCTCAAAGTGTTTTACAAAAGGAAAGAAAAATGCAACATATTCAAACAGATAGGCAGATAAACAATAAAATTAGACAATGAGAGGACAGTAGATGCTAAAATATATAAGTGAATTTAAAATTTAAAAACAGACCATTAAGAATAAAAAAAATTGAATTAGTAAAATAAAAAAATAATAATACAATAAATAATAATAATAATAATAATAATAATAATAATAATAATAATAATAATAATAATAAATTAGAACAATATTAATTATAGGCAAAATTTAATAAATAGGTTTTCATCTGTCGTTTAAAAATGTTCACACAAAATAAGGGTTGGGCTTCAGGACTCATGTTGCCACTCTCGGGTGTATTTTCTGTCTCTCTCCTCCTTTGACAAACATTATGCTTGAAAGAGTGTTTGGCATTTAGATAGAGCATGAACCTCCATTTGTTCCGTGATAAGAGGCATGTTGAATTGCTTTACTGTAGACACTGTGCACAGGGAAAACGTTTTTTTCTTTCAGTGTCCTTGTGCAATAAGACTGATAATAGAACATTGTACATGATGACAAGTGGAAATGTCTGCTGTGAGAAAGGCCTATTGTGTCCTAACGTTGATTGTCTCCAGTTGGCCAGTTCAGGGCTGCACACACACACACACACACACACACACACACAGACACACAGACCCCACAGGTGTCCCTGCAGCTCAATCAATCAGCATTATAAGTATCAGGTGTGCAGGAGCAGAGCTGGAGCAGAAAACTGTCGGATCCTCACAAGCAGCTCTGCTTTCTAGAGAGGAAATCTCCCACAAACTGCAGCAACAAATCAGCTTCTCAGTGAGGGATTAACACATAGAGAACATAGAAACTAACCTCACAGCTTTCTGAGAGAAGGAAACCCTACACATTTAGTCTGAGAAACAAAACAAAAGGCCCCCCACTGTGATTTTGGAGCTGAATTTCAACAGAGATAATCAGGTATATATTAACTTTGCCTGATTTTATGGACGTCATACACGGTTGTGTGTGAAAAAGGCTGGAATTGTTTGATATATTATGTGGGCTACAGGTCAAAGCATAGACATGCAACACAGTAATAAACCATTCAGCAATTCAACAACAGCCACACCTATAATAACAGTCTGCGTGTTAAACTAAAGTAAACAGGATAATACTTTAATTCAGTGTTGTATCTGTGTCAATAAAATCTCCTTTACTGAAGTGAGACTAAGATTAAAGTGAGGTTACCCTTAACAAAAGGAAGTTTATTAAAGTGTGCAGTTAGTATACTTCTTTTAAACTTTATATAAGAGAGTACTTTCAGTTTACTTTTCATGCACTCATCAGAGATATACTTAACAAAAGTATATTTAAGTATACTTGGCTTATACTTGTACTTAATCTTTGATCAAGATCAAGAAAAAAGTATAAGTTAGAATACTTGTAGTATAAAAACTATTTAACTAGTAGTTTACTGAATATACATTAAAGTGCACTTTCATAAACTATAAAGTGGGCTACATACTACATACTTACACTTAAATTATACTTTTATAAACTAAATTAGTCGGAGGAGTATAAAACTAAAAAAACTATCTGTATACTTATAGTATAGTTGCAGCACAAAATGAGACTTAAATGTAAACTAGTTATGTACTCAAAGTTTACTATTCTAAGTACACTTAAAAGTATACTTTTATAAACTAAAAAGTGGGCCAATTTAGGCCCAAGAAGTATTGAAGTTACACTGATATTAGTGTACTTACTAATTAAGTATACTTCATTAAATTTTTTCGTAAGGGAAGTACCATCTTTACTACTTTAAAATGTTGGTTAAAGAGTTAAACTACTCATTTTATCCAGTTGATATCCAACCATCATTTTGGAAATAAAATTCTAGCCGTTAGTTAAACGTGAACTTTAAGATAATGCGTCTTTTTCCTGGTCTCCTAAAAATCACATTCCTACACAACAAAACTGCAAATTTTCAATTACGTTTTAAGGGAAAGTATTTTCTCCCGGATTAAGTTTGTATTTGACATATCACAAATATGTTTAGCCTAATCAAAGTCTGTGTAGGGAGGAGGTCGGAGAGGATGGATGGATGGATGGATGGATGGTCAAACTTGTGACTTTCACCCAGGAGACTCATGTTTGTGTCCCATTTGAAACCAGAAGTACTTATTTTAACTTAAAACATGATCTTTTCTTATGTAGATTTGTTGTCTAAACATAAACATAATTGAGAATGCAGTTTTGAAATGGCAAAAGCAGTTTAAAACACTATAAAGATATAAACGTAGAAATGTGGAAACTCTTTTCAGTTCAGAAACATCGAGATTCAACGTATCCGTGTGAAGTGCCTCATAAATGCAGAAAAAGCAGGTTTCACTCAGCTGTGTAAACACAGCCGGGTCAAAGTCAGGACAGTCTATTCATAATCGGCTGCTATACTTTTTCTTTCTTTTTTTTAGCTCAGCAAACAAAATTCAATCTGACCGCATGTAAAGAATGTGCCACGCCCCGGATTATACAATACACCTACAGGTGGTTCAAACATTTCTATATACCATGATACACTAATCAAACTCTGATTTCACCTGATACGTCCCCTCCACGGAGCTGAGAAGTTAAAGACATTTTACCTCTCTGCACTTCATTTAAGCTGTATGATGCTAACATACTGGCAAAATGTGATTTTAATGCAACATTATTGAAGAGAACATTTCTAAATGTGTTATTTTTAATTTTGGAAACTCTGCAACCTTATAAATAGCGGGGAACACCGTGTAGTGAGGAGGTCGGGGTGGATGAAAAAACACCAGACATCAACCCAGGAGACCAGTGTTCGTGTCCCGTGTGAAACCAGAAGTCAACATAGTTATTTTAACCTAAACAACAATCTTTTCCAAATTCTAACGAAGTAGTTTCGTGGCCTAAACCTAACCAAGTTGTTTCTTGTGAAGACGGAAGTTTATTTTGAAAAGACTGGAGCGGAAATAGCGGAACATTCGTAGGAAAATGCGCAAAAAATTAGGAATAACTTTTCGTAAGATATCATACAAACTGCTGAAGGCATGTTGCCTGCAGGACGTCAGATTGTTGATATCACATTAAGTGATGAACAAACTGCCCCAGTCTGTCTGTGCTTCTCTTATTTTAATCTTATTAAGTCCTCTCATGTGCTTGACTTTAAATTAAAATGTTTGATGGGAGAAACTCAAATACCTGATATAGAGCCTGAGCACAGTGAGATACAGAGGTGAGCAAACACAGTTCATTACTTGTCGAAACACTGCATTACTTCAAACAAACATTACTTTAAGCTATCACATGTAGTATCAGCAAATATTGCGTAAGCCTTATCTCTACTTCTCCGTATCGGCCTTATCCGTCCTCATACCTGAGGAGCATTATCCATTCCAGGTGAAAGTTAAATGGCCTGCAGCCCGTTAGAGAAATCTATTTTTGAGGTATCAAATACTCTCCACCAGGTGGCTCTGAAAATCTAAATGTACGTCCAGAATATTCAGCCCAGTCGCACAGCAGTTTGTGAAATAGTCACGAAATTGAATGTATGGGGTTGTATGTGGTTGCTAAAGGCAGAGGGTTATCGTACATCTGATATCTTGTTGCTGGTTTCTCCTTCTGAACTTTCAGCCAGAAAAGCAGCCGAGTACGTCCTCATGTCAGTTATGTTTCCTGCCCTTTTTTATACCCGTGATGGTTTAGATTTAAACTCTTACCAGAGTAGTAAACCAGTATATTTCCATATACCTGAGCAGCAGGTTGCTTCATGAAAAGGTGAACTGGCCAGCAGCCAGAAAAAAAGACCCGAGCCAGCAACTAAAAACCATGTGAGGTGATGGTTGGTTTAGATTTACACCTCCCTCTGCAACTAAAGCTGTTTTTCCACCTGTGTCAGACAGATTTAATCTTCAGTGCCCCCGTACAGAAACCGTCTATAATAGTCTCTGAATAAACAACAGCTATATGTGTTATATTCCTTCAATAAAATATTGACTGAAATAGGTCAATTGTCTCATATTCCACGTCCACAGTGAGGACAGACTCCTCAGAACAGATTTAAAGGTTGAAGAAATGGGAGGTTTATAGTTTCCAAGCAACTCTGAGTTGACAGTTTTCCCCTGAAGAAGAAAGCCTGTGCCCTAAATTCACACAACAGAAAAAATCTGATAAACCAACATGATCCGAGTCTGATAGAGAAGCAGATCTGGGTTAGCACCAAGGTTTACGATTGCAACGTCCCCGGCTCGATTCCCACCCTAATTTCATGTCTCCTCTTTACTGTCAAACCACAAATTAAGACATAAAATACGCCCCAAACAAAGTTCAGGTTTGGTATTCATGACTAACTGAACTTGTTCATAAGGGAACTGTGAAAAGTTAATGATTACTATATGCAAGATTATTGAAATCTGAAACACTTTATTGTAGTTTAAAGGATTATAGACTGCTTTAGAGTGCTGTTACAAACTGCTGTAAAAGGCTGAATTAAAGATATTCAGTGTGTGTGAAACGTCAAAGAACTCTACCAGGAAAAAGGCGCATCAGGTTTGGAAATGTACCTTCCTTATTTTGTGGATCCAACTTTCAAAGACAGTTTTTTTAATTCCTGCAGGAAATAATAACTCTAAATACTCGTATCTTCTTTGAGAGTCTGGAAGTTGCTTTGTCGTGACCTTTGAGGTTTTGTGCTGTAAAGTTTAAGTCTGTAGACCGATGCAGCCAAACCAACACGCTCATCACATACCGCCGCTTTGTCACGCCCCTTGGTGTCACTTTATTTGTCGGCATCAAAACCACTGTAGTTAAGGTTTAGGAAATAACTACATGGTTGAGCTTAAAAATACTACGTTTGTACAGCAAAAATGACGCTGAACGTTGTGAACACGGGACACGAAGGAACAGCTGATTGTAACGTGACGCACAGGACACAAACAGCGGCCTCCTGGTTGAAAGCCTTGTGTTTGTTTTTGTTGGACCCACCCAACTCCACTCCCGCTCGCCCGGTGTGTCTCTTTTCGTTCTTTAAACTACGTCACCGCCACACTCCCGGTGCACTTTCTCGGAGTGTTTACTGTTGCCATTGATGGGTTTACATTGTAGTTAATGGAAAACTTGGTGCGTTTCATACCGGCGCTAAAGGGTGGCTCGTGCGGCGGAAACACACACCGACAGCCGTGACAAAGCCTCGATATTTAACGCCCTGGGAATGAGAACAGGCTTTTCGCTCTTAAAACTATGTCACTACACTCCCGGCGCACTTTCCCTGAGCATTTAACATTGACGCAGATGGGTTTACATTGTAGTTAAAGGAACACCCATTGTGTTTTATTAACATAAAAAATATTATTATTATTAATATTATTATTTTTAAAATAAAAATAATAATAAATCAACTTTACAGAGGCTGTTGACTACTTGCTGTTAGAAGAAAAAAATATGAATATTAAAGTAAAGCTACTCCATCACAGACTTTTTATAGACTGATAGGTTGCGTCTAACATTCTTTACTAACCATTTAGTACGCTAAAACAGTGTGTGAGATATTTTAGTATGTCCGAAACCTTAGTATGGAACCAGTAGTACGCAAATTGCATACTATTTCCTGTGAAATATTACAGTAAGCAACGCTGAACACTACAGCGGCATAAATATCCCAAATGCAATGTAACAACAACGTTCTTAACAGACGTTGACGGACAGCTCTGTAACGTCAATAACGCTTCAATTTAACTGTAAGTATGAGATTTCATTTTGCTAGGGGTAATATATATATTTTAAATTAATTCAGACTTTGATTCTCACAAACCGTCGTTTTGGTCACCTGAGGTTGGCATGGGTTACCATGGTTACACGTCTCCAACCAGCAAAGAGGCTCTCAGGGAGTGACGATGTAAATTACAGTTCAGTGCGTCTGAAAAGATATCATACTACTGTTTATTCACACAAAAGTATGATAGTACACCTTGAATACACATAGAATACTTTCGAAACGTGTCCAAATTTTGTGTGACTTTTACACTCAATAGTTTTGCTTTTTGTTGCTAAGAGCTGTTATGGTTGCTGTTTTCCTGTTGCTATGACAACCTGTGTCTTTCACCAGAAATCATTTGCCTATGGGAACAACTGTCAGCATAAACCCAACTGGTTGCCAAGTTGTCTGAGCAACACGACTCATAATTGTGTGCCAACAATCATGAATAAAAAAGAGTTTATTTTAACTGACGGGGTTCTCATTAACTTCCTTTCTTTGTGGACCAGCCCAAACCTAAAACCTCCTCTGATCTTCACGGTTGGTTTGCAGGTCACTCTGCTTTGTGTTGGCTCCACTGATCAAACACTGATGCTGACCAACGTATAACAAGACAAGAGATTCCTATCTGAAACGGAGACTCGCCTCAGCGGAGCAATGACGACGAGAGTCAAAGAAACCAGATCCTAATCTAAACGGTGCTGAACCGAGTGAATCAGGAATGATAGTGTGCAAGAAGGAAACAGGCAGATAAAAGAGAGAGGAGTAAAGTAAGATCTCAGTCTACGACTCACATGGGTAAGCAGAGTAAAGATGGAGATAATGTTTCAAACAAGAGCCAAAAAAAACAGATAAGAAACTCACAAACTCAGGGATGAAGAACACGTCAGGAATGGAGGTGAAGATCCGGCCGCCTGTGGGCAGAACATCACCCGAGGTGGTGGAAGCCATAGTCCCAAACACCGTGTATGTGTGTGTGTGTGGTTTCCTCTAGAATGAGATGGATAAACCTGTTTTAATCTGCTTTTTAAAGGCCGTCTTTCTCTCCTCCCTCTAACGTCTCCTCCTCTCCACCTACCCATCCATCCGTCGATACCATACCAGTCTGACAGGTGCTTTTTGGCTTTGTTTGTGCAGCGGGAGGATGTCTCTGGTTCTGTGTGTGTGTGTGTGTTTTTGTGTGTGTGTGCGTGTGTGTGTGTGTGTGTGTGTGTGTGTGTGTGCAGGTTTTATGTGTTTGTGTCCGCCCTCATGTTTATAGTATTTGTGTGTCTCTGTAAATGGCAACCAGCCGTTTACATGCACACAAAAAAGTGATTGTGAGGCAACTAATGCAGCATTCATGTGGGATATAAAAGGAGCTGCAGGTCAAAACAGGTTCAAAATAAATGCGAAGGCTTTGTACATCCGTGGCCTGCGGGTTATTACCATCCAGCAGCCCAAATTATTTAATCTAAATCTGATCTTTTTTCTGTTTATTTGCCTGCACATGAATACAATTATGAAATAACTAATTAACCTCTTAAGCCCTAGGGTGCTGGAAGGTGTGGTTCACCTAGACAGACATGCCCAAAATAAATCAAGAATAGCTCCACAACTACCAGGTCTATATGCATGATCTTGGTCTCTATGGATAGGTAAGACCTCAGAGAATTCATCTCCAGTGTGAGGAACATTGTGACTGTTACTATGCCGGAGTAAATTGTGATAAACCAAAGGAAAAATTTACATTTTTATCCTCCCCTTAAAATGTTTTCTAGATCAGACAGTGGATAACACCATTATAACAAAGATGCCATGCACAGAGATGCAACTGAATTCATTCAGCAACTCCTTGACTACAACTGTACCAAAGCAGATATAAATAACACAAAGCACATAGATTCTACAAAGGTTTTAGTGAGGATAGGACCAGGCGGACTCTCCATTTGGCCACTTGGATACCCAAAGTGTGCCAAATGTGTTTTCTACCTCTTGAAAGGGAATCTGGCTCTAAAATACTACTGATATCCACTACAGGAGGCTATGTGCACACAATGGAGCCTTAAGCCATGACATGTACCCTGTGTATCATCACATTCTACCATTGTGCACAGTATAAAATCAATAAAAAACAACTAAATTGTATAATTTTGACTCCAAATGGAGTAGTTTTATTATAATAATGAAATATGATCAAGTAGAAAATAACAAATAAGATCAATAACAATGTAAATAAGATAACAAAAAATAATTCAAAGTCAAGTATGTACATTCAATATAAAAAAAAGTAAAAATACAATTTCTAATGCGTTGATTTTGTTACTAAAATATTGAAATCATTGTCAAACAAACATTATTTGGACAAAATACACTTGGAGTGTTGTTTTATTAGCGTTAAAGCCTCGTCTTTTAGAAACAATTCAGAAATTTTCAGCATTTTATGAAGTTTTTAAATGCAGTGTTTTAACACACAGCTCAGCCGAACCCGGTACCGGGTCCGTCGGGTAAAAGAGGTTAAGTCTTGTATGGCTTTTAGCACCAAGCATTTTAACTATTTATCAGCTAAATGGGAGCCTGAGTTTATGTTCATTTTAGAGTCTGCATGTGTTTGTATGGGACTGAACTGCAAGTTAACTTCAAGGCTAAATGGATGGAGAGAGGGAGGAAGGGAGGGAGGGTCAGTTTGGTTTGTTAAGTGCGTAGGTGGATGGGAAATGACAAACACATGTATGAAGTGGTTTTGGAGTGAAGAAACGGAGCGAGCAAAGAGCAAAGAGAGAGGTTGGGAGTGGCTGGGATTTCATTTATCACCTGTGACACTGTAGTTTTCCACCTGACGGCAGAAAAGAAACCAGCGGAGACGGCAGGAAGTTACTGGTCCAACACACAACCCTCCGTCATCAATCTACTCGTCTAAATCTCGGCACAAAAGCGAATGTTTAATCCCCCGAAATGTAATTTTGTTCATTGTTTGTCAGAGATGATGTCAATTGTCAATCAGTTGTGAGTCTCAGTATGTGAGTTATGAGTCGGATTGTGCTTTTGTCTCCGAGCGTCAAACTGCCAAACAAAGCGAGACGGTTTCCAGGCTGAGGGATTAAAACTCTGCATAATAAACAAAACCTATTGTGTACTTTACATGTAGGACGAGTCTTCTTTATCCCTGTGTCAATTCAATATCAGTTAGTCTGCTGCTGTGTTGTCGCAAAGTATTAAACAACATGCAAACGTGTTTAAACATGAAAAAAGTTACATTCACTGAATATGTTACTGAGGAAGATTAATGACTTCGGGGTGAGCCAGGATATTCTTAAAATGGTGGACAAGAATCTGGAGGAAAGTATCTTGTCCTTTAACACGGTCGCTTGGTACGGACACTTGGATGTCAAATGTAAAGGGAAACTGTCGAGTGGTTTAACATGGCCGGTAAAATTAAAGGGAAACCACAGATGCAACTAAGCAGCAGGCGTGTACTGAATACCAAAAAGACATAACAAGTGACCCGTCCCGTCCGTTGTACACACAGTTTTAACTTCTTCCCTCAGGAAGGCGATTTAGAGCCACGAGCCACCAAAAAAGTCTATAAGAAATAATTTGTCCAAAGCACAGTTAAATTATTAAATACATAGTTAATCCCCCTCACTCCAATTTACGATATATATATATATATTTATTAGATATTTTATTGTTTCTTACTATTGTCTTATTTTCCACATTGTGGACAATAAAGTTTCTAACACAACATTTCGCATAAGTCAGTTTTGTACTATGTGTTGACAGATTTCAGCGTGTTCGGGCCATTGTAGGTAAAACAATAGCTGGAGGAGGGGGATAATATCCTGAGAAAAAAACTCACAATTTCCGAGATTAAAGTCATAAATTTACGAGGAAAAAAAGGGATATTCTCTGAGATTAAAATGGCAAATTTACAAGAAAAAAACAAAATTTTGCGAGATTACGAAGTTGTAAATTTACTTTGTGGTTCCTCAACAAAAACACCTCACAATTTTGTTTTCTTTCTAACTAAATTTTCCACTTTAATCAGAGAATATCCAAGTTTTGTTCTCGTGTTTAAATCTTGGAAGTTTTTTCTCCATAATACTATACTTAATGTATACTTTAGATCATTTAATTGTTTTTTTCCAAATTGTGGTTGTGGTATGTGAGTCGTAAATTAGAGATTATCTATCTATCTATAATCTGAAAGGCAAAGAATGTCTCATTCACTTCAATATCATGTTAACCTCTGCTTGCATGTGTGTTTCTGTCACTGCTACTTTATAAAACAGCCTTCAAATGAGGGCTGGTTTCTTGTGAAATGTATCTGGTGATTTGTGCTAATGACGCACTGAGCTAACGAGTCTTTTAAAAGGAACTTTTAAAGAGTTTTACTTTTATTGTGCAGTGAGTCATTCTGTAAGAGCAGCTTTCATGTTGTTGCTTTGTTCTGACATACTGAGTCTGTCCACCTGTCCACCTGTTAGCCTTCTGCTAAGGCGGTCAGTGAAGTGTGTTTGGAGACCCTCCTCTGTCGCCACAAAGCTAAAGGTCAATGACACCAGAGTGAGGTATGTTCCTTCTGATGATCCAGTCAACCTGACAGGACTGCAGAGAGATTTAAAGCTACATTTTGCTGTTTAAACACTTGATAGTCTCCTATTTTTTGCAGCAGCAATAGACTTTTATTTGGAGTGAAAGAAGTTTGTTCAGGGGTTTTTATTCTATTTTATTTGAAAGGTTAGCCAGATCAATGACGACACCCCACGATATAACCTCAATGTTTATTTTAATGTGTTTTATTGATCTTATGACGCAGTATCACTCCCACTAACCAATCTTCATCTTCCCAAAAACCTGACAGAAAGAGGTACATTTTCAGTTCACATTCAGTTCATAAACACATTACTTTAAAAACCTTGTAAATTCATCCATGGGATGTTTAATGGTTTAGTTTATCTTCTCATATAATGGAATGTGAAACAACCTTATCTTGTCTTAACCACCAAACACACAGAAACAGGGTTACCCTCGCCAGGCAGCCAACAAGTTGTGTTTGGCCAGTGTTAAGAGAGACACGCCTTAGACTACCTCCTCCACTATGGATCTGGTTACAGACATCACACACACACACACACACACACACACACACACACTTCCATGGGAACTCCTACCAGCTCTGTCAAAATACAATGGCTGTTTGTCAGTACACACACAATGATAAAGAATGCATTGTGTTTTATATCCTGAATGACAAAACCACACTTTTATCATTCATATAAAAAAAGAAAAAGAAAAATTTCAAATATCTCAGGAACTCAATCCCGTGACCTCTGACCTCGAGGTGAGCAGGGCGACCTGATGGTCGGATAAATCTGCATTTCAACTTGAAGAACGAGCCGGTGGACAACCTCTGGTTATGAGAAGTGAAGCCGATGCTGAAGTGCCTTTAACTTGCATTCTTTCTAACAGCCAGCAGGGGGCGACTCCTCTGGTTGTATAGAAGTCTGATTGTATAGAAGTCTATGAGAAATTGAGTCTACTTCTCACTTGATTTATTACCTCAGTAAACATTGTAAACATGAGTTTATGATCTCAATCGCTAGTTTTTTTTACTTCAGTCCAAGGGGGCTTATTGGCGTGGGTAACATACGTTTACATTACCAAGCAACTGTGAATTAAGAACAAAACTCTGGTCCTCTCTCAAGGTTCCATGGTGGAGAGCGAGGTCGTGTTGCTCTGGCTCTATCTATCTGGCGTGGAGAGGAGGTCGTGTTGAGGAAGATCCAAGATGGTGCCAACTACGGCTGCCTCGGCAAGTTGGTGCGCGTTTTTCTTGTTTTTTTGTTTCTTTAGTTTTTGGTGTATGTTTAGTTTTGTTTATAGCTTATATTGTATATTGGTAGAATTTCAATTTCTTTTATTCTTATTTTATTCTAACGTTTTTTAATTATTCTATTCTTATTTTTATTGCTCATTTGCACCAACGAACCAAAGCAAATTCCTAGTATATACCTGATACACCTGGCAATAAACAAGATTCTGATTCTGATCTATCTGGTATGGAGAGGAGGTCGTGTTGCTCTGGCTCTACCTGTTTGGCGTGGAGAGGAGGTCGTGTTGCTCTGACTCTACCTGTTTGGCGTGGAGAGGAGGTCGTGCTGCTCTGACTCTACCTGTTTGGCGTGGAGAGGAGGTCGTGTTGCTCTGCTCTATCTATCTGGCATGGAGAGGAGGACGTGTTGCTCTGGCTCTACCTGTTTGACGTGGAGAGGAGGTCGTGTTGCTCTACCTGTTTGTCGTGGAGAGGAGATTGTGTTGCTCTGGCTCTATCTATCTGGAATGGAGAGGAGGTCATGTTGCTCTGGCTCTATCTATCTGGAGTGGAGAGGAGGTCGTGTTGCTCTACCTGTTTGGCGTGGAGAGGAGGTTGTGTTGCTCTGGCTCTACCTGTTTGGTGTGGAGAGGAGGTCGTGTTGCTCTGGCTCTATGTGATATTTTAGGACGGGGCTACCTTGTGATTGACAGGTCGCTAACACGGCTGGGAGTTGTCCGTGTTTTCGTCTTAGAACATTTTGGTCGCTTAAAAAATGTCTTATTCAGCGTTCGGTTGTACTGAGCTCCACCCTCTCGTGTCACTTCTGGTTGCTAATAACCAAGATGGCGAAACGGCAGTCCACAAACCAATGAGTGACATCACGGTGACTACCTCCACTTCTTATAAACAGTCTTTGGTTCAAGCCCTTTTTTTTGGTTTGTCTGCTGAATTCCTGCTCGCTCCAGGGGATCTGCTCTGTAGCTGAACCTGACCTCTGACCTTCCCAGGTGGATGACAAACACAAATGCTTTACCAATATTAAACATCCTGCATGTCTGAAAACACACAATCCTCATGTTGTGCAAGAAGAATCCAATGAACGTCCTTTTTGTGAATAAATGGTATTTGTTAATTATGTAGTATCATGTTTTCTGGGATTTACCTCTACATCAAATGTACGTCTACCTCCAACACTCCTCCTTCTGTTCTTCCCTTTACGTAACTTGTAATTGATGAATGTTTACTCATGCAAACATGGGAGAGAAAAAAACACCCCATAGCTTCCTGGATCACCTTTCTAAAACAACTCCCTGGAAACTCACACTTCCCTGCTCAACCTGCTCTTGCTCTCCCTCTTCTTCTTCTTCTTCTTCTTCCTCCTCCACCTCCTCCTCCTCCTCAGACACAATGGTCCTCCTGGGACACAAAGAGAAGTGGGTGAGAACGTCTCAACGTTTCCACTCACATCTACAATGAGGTTTTTCTGTCTGTAATTGAGTATCATTCCACTACACACAATAATGGTTAATATTCAGTGATTTAGATGGATCGCCTCTCATGTGACTGTTCTGTCTTCACCAGCATGGCTAAACGAGATATATAAATATAAAATAACAATAACAGAACTATATAATCTTTTAGATATGATGTTTTTATTTAGATAAAACTGGCTGGTAGCAGACCTGCAGAGTGACTCTTGGTAATTTCTTGGGTGGACAATGCTTTAATCAAACACATCCATCCCATAGTTCTGTGTCAACATGATGTTTCTATGTGATTAAAGCAACAACTTCTGTCCCGCCTGAGTTGGTCAAAGAGTCTTTCTCCCCCTTTGTTTATCGCTGCATTTAGATATTCTATTACTATTACCCTGATTGATGGTAACCCAGTTTCTTTTTCCAACACCAAACAACACTCTCTGGTCACCACGGGCACCGTCACCACGGCAACAGCGCTGGAATGTGGAAATACAGGATATGCAATATTATTCACCAGCAAACAAGAAAGGCTCAGGTGTGTGTGTGTGTGTGTGTGTGTGTGTGTGTGTGTGTGTGTGTGTGTGTGTGTGTGTGTGTGTGTGTGTGCGTGCGTGCGTGCGTGCGTGCGTGCGTGCGTGCGTGCGTGCGTGCGTGCGTGCGTGCGTGTGTGTATATACGTAGGAAGACGCCTTGAGTTCTGGGCGTGAGATATCGAGTTCTCTGTCGGGGCACGAGGTCATTTTAGGCCGTTTGATGGTTCTAAATTAAGTTGTGGGTTAAATGTGAGTTAGTTTAAGGGTTAAAGGAACAGTGTGTATCTATTGGCAGAAATGGAATATAATAATAAGTATGTTTTCTTTAGTGTATAGTCACCTGAAAATAAGAATTGTTGTCTTTTTGTTACCTTAGAATGAGCCGTTTATACCTACGTACGGAGCGGGTCCTCTTCACGGAGCCGGCCGCCATGTTTTTACTGTAGCCCAGAACGGACAAACCAAACACTGGCTCTAGAGAGGGCCATTCACGTTTTTGCGTCCGCCACAGTAGTTCTCCTACATGCTGGGCACACGGGAGAAGTTTCAGTAGGTTGCGATCTGTAACCCCACCGATAGATGCCGTCAGACGTTACGCCTTTAAAAGAATACGTCACCCCAAAAATGAGTATAGAGAGGTAAAGTCCGTCCCTTTCCGGTGGCCCCGATGAAACCTTATATCGGAAAAAATAGAAAACGGTGGTCAACGACAATAGACAAATATTTTTTTTATCCCGTTTGAATCGCACCATGAATCACACATATGATGTTTGTCAATTTAAAAGATAATTTTGCAAGTTATTTTGTGTTACGTTTGAGTGAAACGGCTCAGTGAACTACATCTCTCGTCTCGTACGGTCTGGGTATCATTGGATAATCCGTAATTCATTTGTAATTCAAAAACCAAAAAAAAAGAAAACGTAAATACCCCGTAAATTTTCGTTTTAAACCAAAAACGAAAGAACAGACGTTTTTTCATATTTTTTTTTTTGTTTCCAAACGAGAAACAAATTCAAAAAACGATCCAATTTTGTTCTTTTGCAAGTTTCTTTTTGTCATTTTTCCTTTTGAATCGAAGAAAGCGAAGAACGGCAGTCAAGTGACCCGGAAGTCGAAGCAAACATGTCAAAATAAAAGCCAAGAAGATAGTTTTGGTCATTCTTTAAAAGTGTAACATTATTTAAGCACAGGATCGGGGTAACGGTAAAAGATAAATAGGCCAAATAAATACATAAATAAATACATACATAGCTACATAAATAGATATTTTTTTGTTTTGTTCTTTTCATTAACACAAGAATGTCTTTTATCCAAAAAGTGTGTGATAAATTAAAGGGAGGGTCTCTACAGATGTTATAAAGAACTCTCACATAATTGACATTTTTCTATCTCACACCCTTAATATGGGATGTTTTTTAGCCTATCCACACAGAGGTAAAAGAGAATAATAGTTCATTCTGCACCCCGCGGGTCATTATTGCAACTATATGGTGCTTTTACTATGTTATCTGTATGAGTATTACTATAATGCATTGCTGAAATATAGTTAATGTGATGTAATTCTGTTTTCCCCCAGTAGAGTGCACCATAGGATCAGCAGTCTATTTCATGCTCCAGACTGGAGTCCAGTTGGAGTCAGATACATAGAAAGGATGACAGAAGGCTACTGCAGCTTATTTGAATAAGATTATTTCACAGTTAATAAGCATTGAATATGTTCACAATGCTCTATGATGTAGCTCTCAACAGACACAAAGGAACATAATCCTTTTTGTTATGTCTCCAGGCATGGAGGGCAATGTATCGCTGGTTGAAAAAATCAGCATTATCATGATGTAGAACAAATTAACTTTAATGACATATGTAATAACCTGATTTACATCAGTTATTTTGCATTCCTCTGTCATCTCAAATATGTGCCAATTATTGATAAGATGCATGACTCTTATTCTGTTACGGTGCACTGTATAGATTGAAATGCTTTGTGCATTTGTAATAAGAATTATCATTCAACTACATATATATATCACAGTATATGAATCAATCTCATTATCATTGTCGCAAAATGAGAGTTACTATACAAGAGTTAAACCTAATTTTAATGTTTTTAAGAAAGAAATGGAACTTTATATTAAAGGTCCCATATTGTAAAAAGTGAGATTTTCAGGGCTTTTATATTATAAAGCAGGTTTAAGTGCTTTATAAATACTGTTAAACTATCAAAACGCTCAATATACGGAGAAATACACACAGCCCGTATTCAGAAATTATGCGTTTGAAACAAGCTGTCAGATTTAATCGTAAACATTCTAAATGTGTCCCAGTTTATTTCCTGTTGCAGTGTATGTGAATAACATCAGCTGACAGGAAGTAAACATGGACCCAAACTGTTGCCTAGCAACGCAATTCCGTTGCAATTTCGTTGAAATGCACTAAAACGGAGCGTTTCAGACAGAGGGTGAATACAGGTATATTCAGGCTGACAGTAGGAGGAAAATAAAGTTGTTTTTTTTAACATTACAGCATGTAAACATGTTCTAGTAGAAACACAAAATACAAGAACCTGAAAATGAGCATGATATGGAACCTTTAAATTACTATTATTTTATTTACATTAACCTCTCGCGTGTTTTGTTATTTTATTATTATTATTATTATAATTATATAATTATTATTATTATTTATTATATATATTTATTTTAGTTTGTTTGTTTTTGTTTTTATTTATCCCTTTATTTCCTTTATATGTATTGTTTATCTGTGTTTTGATAATGATTGAATTGTTCTTTGTATCTTTGTATTGTTCACAAATATAAAATAAAGATTGTTAAAAAAAAAAAAAAAGTGTAAACAAACATGGCTGCTTCCTCCAGCTGGTGGAGATCTGAGTTTGGTGATTTAATTGAGAGCAAAGACGGAGAAGAAGAGTCCTAAAGCAGAGAGACACACAGGTGTGATGGACCAGATGAGTTTCTGTGGTGTTTTATACAGTTTATTAGACGGTGAACTGTTTGGCTCGGGCCTGGGTGAGTTTGGGATGTTTACTGAATGAAACGTGATTTCACTCAACAACAACAGGAGGTAACATCACTGCTGTTTGTTTCTTCATGAGCTCCAACAGACCTTAATGCAAAGCTTGTTTAAAGAACAAACTAAAACAAAGAGTGCACTCAGGTTAACCCAGACTAAAGACTAGATTCCTCTTTCTGTTTTGTTTTCTATTTTATATTTCATATTGTGTGGTCCTGTATGTTATAAGTGAAATACCTGAATTCAATTAATATAAGGTTGAAACTGAGATACTGTGTTTGTGCTGTTATTTCTCATTATAAGCTGAATGACTGAATAAATTACTTTAAAGGTCCCATATCATGCTCATTTTCAGGTTCATACTTGTAGTTTGTGTTTCTACTAGAACATGTTTACATGCTGTAATGTTCAAAAACCCTTTATTGTCCTCATACTGTCAGCCTTAATATGCCTGTATTCACCCTCTGTCTGAAATGCTCCGTTTTAGTGCATTTTGACGGAATTGCAACGGAATTGCAAAAGAATTGCGTTGCTAGGCAACAGCTTGGGTCCATGTGTACTTCCTGTCAGCTGATGTTATTCACATACACTGCAACAGGAAATAAACTGGGACACATTTAGAATGTTTACGTTTAAATCTGTGTCAAGGGTCTAATAATATTGTATATTCGTGACATCACGAATGGGCAGAAATCCTAACAGCTTGTTTCAAATTCAGAGTTTCTGAATACGGACTGTGTGTATTTCCTTGTGGATTGAGTGTTTCGATACTTTCACAGTATTTATATAGGACTTAAGCCTGCTTTTTAATAAAAAAACATGAAAATCTCACTTTTTTATAATATGGGACCTTTAAAGTGGCAGTAGGCAGTATATTTTTTGGCATCGTTGGGCAAAAAAAAATCCTAGGGGTTGAGGAGTGATGACCTCTGACCCTTGCGGTAGGAAACGTCGCAGAAGGCCTGCTCATAAAATACACTGACTTCACTGATACCGAATCTGCCTCCAAACTAAATTGAAAAGCTGACGGCCCCTCAATATGATATGATCAATACCACGTTGGCAGATTGATTTGTTGACTATATAATGCCACAGGACTGATACATTCCATAGGTTGTGTAGTCAACAATGAACAGCAGCTATGAAACTGAACGTTAGCTTGATATTGTTGTAGAATGTGAAGTTATTTGGTAGCCTACTCTGAAAGGATAAACAATACTTTGGTAACCTGACCTCTGCTGGAAAGGACCACAACAGCGATTTCCACATATAATTAATTAGCCTTTTAATTCACGCTGCAAAACTAAAAAGTACATCACAAAAAATCATTAAAATAAGTACAATACATTATCTTAATCGAAATTTGCCAGGCTCTGCATTGCCCATGCCTGGAGACCTAACAAAAAGGATTATGTACCTTTGTGTCCGTTGAGAGCTAGATCATAGAGCATTGTGAACATATTCAATGCTTATTAACTGTGAAATAATCTTATTCAAATAAGCTACAGTAGCCTTCTGTCATCCTTTCTATGTATCTGACTCCAACTGGACTCAAGTCTGGAGCATGAAATAGACTGCTGATCCTATGGTACACTCTACTGGGTGAAAACAGAACAACATCACATTATAACTATATTTCAGCAATGCATTATAGTAATACTCATACAGATAACATAGTAAAAGCACGATATAGTTGCAATAATGGCACGTGGGGTGCAGAATGAACGGTTATTCTCTTTTATATCTCAGCAAAACATCCGTTTACAAACTCTCACACAAATCGTGAAATATAATCCAGTCGTCCTTGATCCAATCGTATCCTCACTACTTCCCAAACACATGCATCTCCACGAAAACCTTATTATTTAGAACACACAACATGCTATACTATGACATTTTTTCATGAAATTCTTCTACATTACTATACTATGACTTTTTTTATGAAATTTTTCAACATACTATACTATGACTTTTTTTCATGAAGATTTTTGACATACTATACTATAACTTTTTTCATTAAATTTTTCGACATACTATACTATGACTTTTATTCATTAGATTTTTCAATAGTTTTGATAGTATAGCATGTCGAAAAATTTCACCAAAAAAGGCTTAGAATAGTATGTCGAAATATTTTATGAAAAAAAGTCATAGTATAGTATGTCGAAAAATTTCACCAAAAAAACTCATAATATAGTATGTCAAAAGATTTCATGAAAAAAAAGTCATAGTATAGTATGTCGAAAAATTTAATGAAATAAGTCATAGTATAGTATGTCGAAAAATTTAATGAAATAAAAGTCTTACTATAGTATGTCGAAATATTTTATGAAATAAAAGTCATAGTATAGTATGTCGAAACATTTCATGAAAAAAAAATCATAGTATTGTATGTCGAAAAATTTCATGAAAAAAAAAAGTTAGTATAGAATGTCGAAACATTTCATGAAAAAAAGTCATAATATAGCATGTCGAAAAATTTCATGAAAAAAAGTCAGAGTATAGTATGTTTAAAAATTTCATGAAAAAAAGTCAGAGTATAGTATGTCGAAAGATTTCATGAAATAAAAGTCATAGTATTGTATGTTGAAAAATTTCATGAAAAAAAAAAGTTAGTGTAGAATGTCGAAAAATGTAATGAAAAAAAGTCATAGTATAGTATGTCGAAAACTTTCATGAAAAAAAGTCATAGTATAGTATGTCGAAAAATTTCATGAAAAAAAAAAGTTAGTGTAGAATGTCGAAAAATGTAATGAAAAAAAGTCATATTATAGTATGTCGAAAGATTTCATGAAATAAAAGTCATAGTATTGTATGTCGAAAAATTTCATGAAAAAAAAAAGTTAGTGTAGAATGTCGAAAAATTTCATGAAAAAAAGTCATATTATAGTATGTCGAAAAATTCCATGAAAAAAAGTCATAGTATTGTATGGCGAAAAATTTCATGAAAAAAAGTCATAGTATTGTATGTCGAAAAATTTCATGAAAAAAAGTCAGTATTGTATGTCTAAAAATTGAATGAAAAAAAAGGTTAGTATAGAATGTCGAAAAATGTAACGAAAAAAAGTCATATTATAGTGTGTCGAAAAATTTCATGAAAAAAAGTCATAGTATTGTATGTCTAAAAATTTCATGAAAAAAAAGTCAGTATAGAATGTAGAAAAATTTCATGAAAAAAAGTCATAGTATTGTATGTTTAAAAATTTCATGAAAAAAAGTCATAGTATAGTATGTCGAAAAAGTTCATGAAAAAAAAAGTTGTATAGAATGTCGAAAAATTTCATGAAAAAAAGTCATAATATAGCATGTCGAAAAATTTCATGAAAAAAAGTCAGAGTATAGTATGTTTAAAAATTTCATGAAAAAAGTCAAAGTATAGAATGTCGAAAAATTTAATGAAATAAAAGTCATAGTATAGAATGTCGAAAAATTTAATGAAATAACAGTCTTAGTAAAGTATGCCCAAACATTTCATGAAAAAAAGTCAGTATTGTATGTCGAAAAATTTTATGAAAAAAAAAAAGGTTAGTATAGAAT
>CAKALU010070601.1:0-21166 GCA_916700995.1 Hozukius guyotensis
GGCAGAGCAGGAATTTAAGTGTGCAACACAGCTAATTAGCAACAAAAGCTTCCTTTGTTTCTGACTCTCTGTTCCATGGATGTATTAAGAGAACTGGATAAAGCGTTGGAGGCGGGGGCTCGTTTATTCCTATGCAAAATTGCTCAGCGGTGCATGAAACAAAAAATGTTTTGACTTCTGGGTACAAAATACACCCGGATATTTGGAATCTGTGGAGCCCATAGAGAAGGGCACAAGCGTTTCCTTTAAACCCGCCACCCAACTGCTCGTTCTCATGGTTAACTCACATGAAAGACCGTTTGAATCCTGTTACCCCCCCTACCTTTTCAACATTCATACAAACGACCAGCCATTTACACCCAGAGTGCCAGCGCTTCATTTAATCAAATGACCTCTGCATCTCCACCCAACAGGAAGACGCCCAGAAGATCGAGTCTGTCTTTGAAAGTGCTCTCTAAGTGATTTCAAGCTACAAGAACAATCACCTGAAACCCAACCCATCAAAAACACAACTATGCAGCTTCCATCTCAGGAACCGACACACGAAAAAAGAACTGAGCGTCTCATTGGATGGCCACAAACTAACCCTTTCCAACCATCCCCACTTTCACTTCCAAAAAACATTTCCAGAACACCAAAGCCATGGTGAACACCCACAATAACATCCTGCACAAACTAGTCAATTCTGAGTGGGGGGCAGATCCACCAACAGTCCGTGCAACTGCCATGGCCCTGTGTTCCTCCACAGCCGAGTCTGTCTGCTCAAGCTGGAGCCGATCACGTCACACCAAACTAGTCAGCACAGCTTTAAATGACACCTGCAACAACATTATCATGGGATGCATTAAGACAACACTTGTCCCATGCAGCTATGCCCTGTGTTGTCAAAAATATTGAAGTACCGATACTGGATATTCAAAACGGTTTCAATACTCATCAATGACAACACTAATGCCCTAGCTGGCATCACTCCCCCCCACATCAGGCGATCCGTTATTGCCCAAGACAAGCAAAGAACGCAGGAACTTGACACCCGGCACCCCTTGCATGGTCACGCAGCACCCCCACACAGGCTGAGATCTAGAACCAGCTTTGTGCAGACGGTCCTGCCCTCTCCAGATGACCAAACAAGAAGCAAGGGCCAACACCTGGAAAGATGAATTGGAAAAATATGGCAACCAATCTCTTGAATGGCTGGCAAGAGGAATAACACCCACTGAATGACTTGCCAGTGGTCATGACCTTGGCTGGGCAACCTGGAAGTCTCTAAATAGACTTAGAGAGTGTGGAGCAAGGGATATGCAAAGAACTGATGAAAGCCTGGAACTACACAACAGAAGATGCGTGCAGATGTGGATCAGTGCAGACCATATCCCTCCTATACTGGAATGAGCCGTTTCCCGGTGCGTAGCCCAGAAGACCTGGCAGAACCCACCCCATCAGCTGTGGCCTGACCCCGATGTTGGCAGTACGACTTCTGAGATTAATATGGATTTGAAAGAAGAATCCACGGTACAGGCTTTACAGCAGACAGCCCATGGGTGTATTATAAGATAATAAAAGTGATGAATTACAGCCAATTTATCCATTATTACAGCCGCATAGAGCTAGCAGGCACAGTCCTGTGGGTCTGATGTACGTTCATTATGCCTAGAAAATAACTCTGCTCTCTCTCAAAATAAATATCTGCTGATTTACAGACATCTCCATTGCTATTGTCAGTCTATGAGAAAAACTATTTTGAGTGCATCACCTGACAGATGCAGAAGTTGTTCTTACAAGGTTTTGCCACTATGTCAAATTTGCTTCAAAGCCCGGCACTGTTCCTGTATCCGGTCCTCTTTATACACCCATGCTCTGTTCCCTGACACTATCGGTCCAGTCGCAAATTCTTGTGTCAAAGTTCAACAAAGTTGAACTGCTTGCGAAAAATTTGCTTTTCCCACCACTCAATCTATTGATTGCACCAGTTCCATTGATTTCCACCCCAAAGTTCTTTGTTTTTAATGCTGAGGTGACTGGGCCTGTAAACCTGCTGTTACACATCTTTAATCTTGTAAAAAACACAATTTAATTTAATCAATCTCTGTGTGTGGAAAGTCTCTTTGTTTTGCTGCCACAAATGAGGTAAAAGGCAAGTGTCTTGATCAAGGACCCTTCAGCAGGGCAGAGGATGGCCTCTTTAATCATTTGACCACATTAATGCCCTCACACCAAACACTCCTTTCATATTAAAATAAGGTTTTTTGTTTAACATTTTGCTTTGTTACACATGATTTTATGATTCACATTTTTTGGTCAACCCGGTCTCACGGGAAAGCGTATAAATACTACGACATTACACGCATATTCCGTGTACGCATTTTAGCCTTTTCCGCGTGTCATTTATACGCCACATGCAAACGCCGCAGTTAGGTTCAGGCAAGAAAACCACTTTGTTAGTGTAAGGGAAAACGTCATGGTTAACCTTGAAATAAGTACATAAACACAGTAAAATACATACGGAAACAATGTCACAATCAGAATCAGTTTTATTTGACAAGTACATACAGTACATACAAGGAATTTGACTCTGTTTTTTATGCATCTTTCTAAATGTACTTACACAGCAACAGAAATAACAGCTAGGGATTAGGACAACAAAGCTGGAACGTAACATGTGACAATCGTCACTAACGTAACTTACAAAACAAAACACCAGTCAACAATGGTCTCGAACACGGTTCTCTTGTAGGGATGCACCGATACCGCTTTTTTTCAGACCGAGTACGGGTACAAGTACTTACATTTGGGTACTCGCCGATACCGAATACCGATACGAGTACTCCTCTGTGCCAAAAGCCCCCCGTGAACAGCCAGCTGGAGGGTGTGAGCGACACACGGCAGGCTGGGGAGTCCCGCATACGAGGCAGTGCGCCGCGACTGGCTCTAGGTCGGCTTGGAAAAGCTCGGGGCGAAGGTGGCTCGCGGCCGCAGCTTTACAGCGCTCCCCGCCCGAACCTCGCCGCACCGTGACGGGGCTCCCTGCTCCCGGTGTGACTGTCGACCGCGTCCTGCTGCGGCCCACGCAAAAGGCGCCAGGGGTCTGCGGCGATGTCGGCAACCCACCTGACCTGTCTTGAAACACGGACCAAGGAGTCTAACGCACGCGCGAGTCAGAGGGTGCAAGCAAAACCCTGTGGCGCAATGAAAGTGAGGGCTGGCGCATGATGAGGTGGGATCCCTAGTTTCTTGGTTAAAGGTTCGGTGTTTGTTGGACCCGTCCACCTCTTTCTTGCTTTTTATTCTACGTCACTAACTCTTACCGTAGCATTTATATGCGGATGCGTTGACATTGCAGTCAATACAGGATACATTGCGTACAAATGACAGGCGTAAATCAAGAAAGGCGAACATTGCACACTAAACGCCTTGCGAATTATCGTGCCATTCATTCGCCTTTTTTGTGCGAACAGGCTGTTTTGGTATGGATGCAGGGTGAGCTACAGAGTGAGAAAGCTGTTCCCTGGAAGGAAGAGCGTGAAAGAAAGAGAGTGATGTAGACTGAGAGGAGTGAGAGGGAGAGAAAAATGGATGCCAGTGGCGGGTTTGTGAGAAAGAAGATGGGGAGGAGATGAGATTCCCCCTTATCTTTCACGGCAGTTACACTTCGTGGATTCTTATCTCAGCCGGCAGAGAGAGAGGCATGTGAGGCTCGCTTCATCTAGTCTTTAACTGATTATCTATTTGTCAACATTTCTCACCGTTTCCTCATTTCAAAACCCCGGGGAGGTCTGGGAATATTGACTTCCACTCCTGCTGAATGTAAAGTTGGATTCCAAATTGAGTGTGGAGCCTCCCCTCCTGCCAGGCGTGATTCTATACATTCAAGTGTACATCGGGGCTCTTAATCAGCCGACTAGTTAAAGATCAACCCTACACACGACAGTAGCGTGTCAATTACGGGACATCTCATGTATGACCTGCCAGGAACAGCCTGTGATTGAGGAGAAACGCTGGCAGCGGCAGCACCCCCCAGCTTTCTGTTGATTTTCCATTCGTCGGTTATTAGCCAAAGTGTCATTCCTCTGTACTCCCAGACACCATGTTTCTGGCCGATTTAAAACAAACAATTGAATGAGTTGAAAGGCTTAATATGATTAAAAAACGATCAGCGACGTCGGTGGCAGGAGCCAGTGTGCGTAATTGGATTACTAATGGGGGAACACAAATGAATAGCGGTGGGGGGGAACAGAGCTCCGGACAGACCTCTGGATGAAGTGTGATTTCTATTCTGATGCGGTGGGCATATTGTGGTGAGAAAATAAGCACTATAAATCATGTCACTGTCCTAGATGTAAGGAGTCATTAATTTTTTTCAAATGAGTGAATTTCAGATAACCTCAGTGCATGCCTCTTTAGAAATGAATTCCAGGACAATAAGGCCATGTCTCATTAATTTGATGAAAGGAATTATTTTCCAGTGGAGACTGTCCACTGCTGTGACCATGGCAAGAATGTTGAAGGGTTAGTTCACATGAATTACTAAAAGCTGATTTTCTCACTTACCTGTGGTTGTAGCTAGCCATGCAGGTAGTTTGGGTTTTTATCTGCCTCTGTGATTTCTGTCTCCTCTCCAATACTAGTGAATGGAATTCCGTTTGTAGTGCTCACAGCGCTGAAAAATTATGTTTAAAAAATTCAACAGTAACATGTCTTTTCAGAAACAGTGTCCCTGTTACGCTGGATCAGTGCTTGGATTGGAATAAAAAAAAAGCTGCCAGTACCCTGAGCAAGCAGTCTGCATAGCATGCAAATGCACGAATTGGCTGTAAGAATAATTGATTTGACGGTGCAAATGACTAATTCATTATACCAAAAAACTAACATTAATTAATGTCAGCAAGTAATCAGTCAGACTCTGACCCTTCGTGGACAGCTGATTTTAGAGGCACTAGCAGAAACCTCTTCACCAGCAGCTCTCTGACTGTAATAGACCACATATTGTGAGGATGTGAGCGACTTTGACGAGGGCCAGATAGTGCTGGCTAGATGACTGGGTCAGAGCATCTCCAGAACTGCAGCTCTTGTGGGATGTTCCCGGTCTGCAGTGGTCAGGACCTACCAGAAGTGGTCCAAGGAAGGAGAACCGGTGAACCGGTGACAGGGTCAGACCCGAGGCTCATTGATGCACGTGGGGAGCGAAGGCTGGCCCGTGTTGTCTGATCCAATAGAAGAGCTACTGGAGCTCAAACTGATGAAAAAGTTAATGCTGGTTCTGATAGAAAGGTGTCAGAACACACAGTGAGGAGCAGTTTGTTGCGTTTGGGGAGCGGTCAGGGTGCCCGTGCTGACCTGTGTCCACCGCCAAGAGCGCCTACAATGGGCACGTGAGCATCAGAACTGGACCATGGAGCAATGGAAGAAGGTGGCCCGGTCTGATGAATCATGTTTTCTTTTACATCATGTGGATAGCAACGAGTTGGAGGTGTTGACTCGGCCTCCAAATTCTCCAGATCTCAATCCGACGGAGCATCTGTGGGATGTGCTGGACAAACAAGTCCGATCCACGGAGGCCCCACCTCGCAACTTCCAGGACTTAAAGGATCTGCTACTGACGGCTTGGTGCCAGATACCACAGCAGACCTTCAGAGGTCTAGTGGAGTCTATGCCTCCATGGGTCAGGGCTGTTTTGGTGGCAAAAGGGGGACCTACTCAATATTAGGCAGGTGGTCATCATGTTATGGCTGATCGGTGTATATCCAATGCACACTTTTCATACTTAAGTCGTTAATGTTCTGCTCACTCTTTTGCAGCATTCCTGCTCACCTAAAACTAGTCATCACTTGCTGCTGCTGTTCATATAGCATTTGAAAAGCCCCGGCACCCACCTGCAGGCTCTGAGCCCCCTTTCCCCCCAGAGGGAAAGCTCTTATTGTCTCTCCCCACTCCCTGCCACGCTGAGCTTGGTGTTTCCTTGTGGGGAGTGACAAGGCCAGATCCTAGACACCACATATCAGTGCTGTACATATTCTACACTCACATTATAATCCATTCCACAAGTTAGCTGACTGAACTTCAGCAGAAATACTTTACTAGACAGTGGTGGTACTGAATAGTATGTAATGGTGTCAAGATCAAGACATTTTTCAACAGTTGAAAGCTCCAGAAAAAAAGATAGTAAGTGGACAATGAGATAAGAAATCTAATGTTCTAGTTAGGGGTGTCACGATTCTCCAAATCCATGATTCGATTTGACTTTCGATTTAAAGGTCCCATATCGTGCTCATCTTCAGGTTCATGTTTGTATTTTGGGTTTCTACTAGAACATGTTTACACGCTATAATGTTCAAACAACACATTATTTTTCTTATACTGTCTGTCTGAATATACCTGTATTTACCCTCTATCAGAAACACTCCGTTTTAGCGCATTTCAACGGAATGGCAATGGAATTGCGTTGCTAGGAAACAGCTTGGGTCCATGTTTACTTCCTGTCAGCTGATTTCATTCATTGATTTTCAACTGGAGATAAACTGGGACACATGTAGAATGTTTACGTTTAAATCTGTGAAATGGTCTAAATATCGTAGATTTGTGACATCACAAATATACAGAGATCCTGACGGCTTGTTTCAAACGCACAATTTCTGAATACGAGCTGTGTGTGTTTCTCTGTGGATTCTGTGGTTTTGATACTTTCACAGTATTTATATATCACTTAAACCTGCTTTATAATATAAAAGACATGAAATCTCACTTTTTACAACATGGGACCTTTAAAGGTCACGATTTGTTCCTATTTTCAGTTTAAACACGCCACTGTTAGACGATGGAGTCTTGATTCTTAACGATCAACAGATCTTTATTTTTATGCCCTGACAACTGTCATTTACACTTTACAATTATTCTCTGGAATGTATCACACTAAATAATTTATTTAATATGTAATAAAAAATAACTTATTTCACCAGTTAATTGGGAACAAACTGAATGCACCATGCTAAAGCGATGTAGACACGCAAACGATTTTAAGTGGAGATAGCGCTATACCGCGGCCGACATCGCCAAACAGTTTTCTTTGGTAGCTGCAGTCTCCAAATCTTCTGCATCTCACAAACTGTAGTTCTTCTGTCAACGACACGTTCGTTGTTTACGTAACTCACGGGAAGGCAAAATGTTGCCACACCGGTGACTTCAGGGATGCGCAAGGACTTTCCAGTTTTGTTGTTTCTCAGTCATCGCCACCGACTCCGGCAGTGGCCATGGTGTCTCAAAGTGCAGCTGTAGGCTACCAGAGATTCGCTGTGTCGTCTCTGAAGTGTTGTTTTTTTCCTTAGGGCTACAGGGAGAATCGCCGATCCTGCTTTTAACTTTCATGGCCAAAATCGAAAGCTCACTTCGATCAATTTTCGATTTAGAATCGAAATCGTGAACCCCCATAGTTCCAGTACCATTTACTGGTGTGTATTGGCCCAGCTTAAGCACTGCAGATAATCCATCCATAGACCAGTTCAAACCATGATTATCTAGAGTAATGGGGACACTGCTTCTGGAAAGACACGTTGCTCTTTAAAATTCTAAAGGTAATCTGTCCATGCTGTGAAAATCAAAATTCTATTCAACCATTACATCGAAGGAGGCAGCAGAAATCTCAGAGATAAAAAAAACGAAATCTCCGGATAACGCTTGTAGATCCAAATATCAAGACACAGATTTGATATTACAGGTCTATAAAATACCCTCTTGAATTCAAAAGTGCAATATATTAGGCCGACTACCGTTCCTCCCATGGCAGCTCTCCTCTATTTACTGATCTTTGCAGATCGTGGATTTTGCAGAGAGTTTCGCAGAGGACAACACAAGCTATATTAGATGGTGGCTTATGTGTTTGGGGACTGGATATATGCTGTCCTCATATCAGCTGCGCTATGTCTGCTGTTACCTTTTTTTTTTTTTTTGTCCAGAAAGTTGAGATCTGTCTCTGGTGCCTCCGATTCGCCGGTGCCTGCAGGCAGTAATAAACTACAGACATGTTTCCTCGGCTCAAACTCCACCTTCGCTGCCCCCTCTCTGCGACACAGGCCACATCATTATCCTCACAAGCAACAAAAATGCCTCTGCAATCTCGGTGTTGGAGGAATTTCTCCTCCTGCTTTCTGTCAGCCGGCTCCATCTCTGCGGTCGAGACTTACACTGAATGCACAAAATCACAAAGAAAATCCACACTTGTGATGACTGAGCTGTGAGGAAGAAGAGAGGATGAGAACATGTGAGGATTTACTGAGATGACTGACACCATGAAGTGTCTGTATTGTGAGAGATCCTGTTGTCCAATAGCCTGGTATAGAACTCCTGTTAACATGAGTAAAGTGACACAGGTAGTGAGTGCAGACTACAAGTGTCTCTGGCTGCGGTCCCAGAAAGCTATTGATCCTAGATGTTCTGTGCTATGAGTCTGCTGCTGGATTTCTGTGGTGCTTGTGTGCGTCTGTTTGTCTGGCTGTGGACCAGATAAGGAAACAGAGATGGTGCAGATGACAGCGTAGTGTACAGTAGAGCAGTCTGAAGGCGTTTCTTTCATCCTTTGAGACTTCTGATTGCTCATCTGTAGGCATCAGCCTCAAACAACACTAGATGGCGGTGTTTATTTCTAGTAGGGAGCTTCACTTCCAATGCACATTAATACTGAGAGAAAAAAAAAAGTTGTACTCTTAAATTCAGATATTGATATTCCTATGCAATAAAGCCCCCACACGCGATTAACTGATAAATGCTCTTGTTTGAAATGCTGGTTACCTCTATAGTGTTTAAGCAGCACCATTTTTTTCATGTATTGATTAACTGATTAATGCTCTTGTTTGAAATGCTGGTTACCTCTATAGTGTTCAAGCAGCACAGTTTCTTCATATATTGATTTCTGAACGAGTCTGTATTGGGATAAGCTTGCCAGCATTTTTTTTCAGCTCTTACTCATACAAAGAAGTATTTGAGCACAATTTTCAGTTTCCCTTCATTTGCTCCCCGAGGACACCGTTCTCAGCGACGCTCTGAACGGCACAAACAACAGAACCTTTGGGAGAGGGTGTGACGGAGCATCTTGGGCTGCCATTAGACAGACAGAGGAATGCAGACGGAGCTCGTCCTGCCAAGTTAAGCGAACCATCGATATGCTATTGCCTGGCAACAATGATTTGCTCGGCATAATGTGAAAATTGGATTGCAGGACTAGTGATGAGAGTCCCTCTGTTCCTGCTATCACCAAGGTGTTACTGAGTGTGTTTATGCTCTCAGCAGCGCCGTGCTTGTTGGAACCATCAGAACAAATACAGCCTTACACACTCTGCTAAGTATCAACACACTAATTTATGGGTAGGTAGGGTAGGATGGGAGAAGCTGTTATAGAACGGGTCAAAGAGGCATGCGTATGTTTGACTATTGGCCAGAGAGAGACAGAGTCCTGCTCTTACCCGATAAGCACCGCAGCAGAGCAAAATGCAATGCATGGCCCTCTATTGACAGCCACTCGACCCCTTGTTTGTCAGTAGAAGGCATTGGACCAGCCTTGGTTCACTTTCCATGTATCGATCAAAGCAAATGGAACGACTTGAGTGGAACACAGTGGCCAGGCTTAATGTGATTCTGATATGTGTGTGTGTGCGTGTGTGTGTGCATATGTGTATGACAGGCAGGTTGACGTGGTGCCTGGGGAGACCTGATTACACCTGACCTCTGTCCCTACGTGAGACAGGGACCCTCGCCTCATAGCCATGTCCTTGACAGGACTGTCACATCCACTGCACACACACAAACTTTGAGAGACTGTTCGCATTTGAGAGATGGGAGAACAAAGTCATCAATGCAGAACCACTGATCCACCTCTAAGTGTTATTCTGGGCTTGGGCCTGGCCCTAGTTCTATAAGCACAGGCGGAGCTCTCTACTGGACTCTATGGGTACTGCTCTCCTCCAATCACACGCACGCGTTCGCCCACTGAGATTTGCATGAATGTAGTCGGCCAATCAGGGCGTGCCTTCCGGATGTGTGCGTTAAAACAGTATATAAGGCGGCGTCCAGTGCTGCCTGGTATCCCACGCCCTCTTCAGTGAAAAGCAACCGGGGCGAAGCATCAAGCAACTGGGGTGCACCGTCAGGGCGGTCAGTTCACATACTCTCTTAACTGAGGTCAATGCAAGTAGCAAGCTGTCTTGAATGGCAACGCCTTTAAAGAGTTAAACACTCTAGAGGCTCAAAAGGGTCCTTCAACCAAAGCCTCAAGCACCAATGGCAGTTCCCAGTGCGGGGAAGAAGCACACACCACTGGTCGTTGTCTTCTGATCCCCTGCAGAAACCGCTTCATGAGAGGACGGCCGAAGACCGGTCTGTAGCCAAAATCCCCATGGCTTCCAACACTGTAAAAAGGACAGAACAGACCCTAACCACTTTACCTCGTAACAGGCAGTGGTGGTTCCCTCTCTTGCCGCCTGGATAGTCTGCACAACCTGCACAGACAGTCCAGCCCTCCTCAGCCTGTCCCTCTCAGGAGCTAAGCCTGGAGAGGATGGCCCAGAGTGGGCAGCTCGCCTATTGTCACAGCCTCCTGAGACAGAGCCCCCCAGAACTGGGGGTGGTCCAGGGCTGGGCCGCCAACATCTGAGTCAGTTCTGCATACCATGCAGATGACCTGGTGTTATCAGAGTGACTGACAACTGCTCCCGCCTCACTCTCTCCAGTGGTTGAGGGATGAGATGGATCGGCGGAAAGGCGTGAAACAGCTTTCTTGACCATGGCACGTGTGCAAACGCGTCCACCTCCAAGGGGTGGGTCATCCTGTTGCGTTTGTCGACAAACAGTTCCACTTCCGCTCCCCCGACACAGGAATGTGGAGAGCCTTCAGAAACCAGGTACTCTGAGGCCCCCGCCCTTCTGTGGTGAAGGGGGCCCCGAGAGATCATCTCGTTCTTTCCAGAGTCCCAGCCACATATGACGGGCTAGAGACATCACACGGCCCATAGCTGTGGCAACACCTTGAATCAGGTAATTCATTTGGCCGAAGCTCCGGTCCAAAATGTTAGTCTGAGGCGGCGAGGCGAGGATTTCCGGCTGGGAGGACGCCAGCGAGATGCCCAACACGCCTAGTTTGTGCAAGTATTCCAGCATTTCCCTGTCACATAGCAGCAGCGACAGAGAAGTCCTGTTCTCTGACCAGTTGGCTGCCGGTGGAAGCAGGCGGAGGCTGTCACCGAGGGGAGGCATTCCGGGGTAATATGCCTCCATGTAACCCTGCTGGAGCGGGGACTTCGACGGCCCGATCTGATTGAAGCGTCGGAAGTGAACCCGCTGCTGCTGGCGTCTGATCTTAGGGGCAGCGCTTGGTAGGCCGGGCAGGGCTGGTGGCTGCTGAACACCGTTCTCTGTGACCTGTGCCGAGGCACTTGCAGCAGGCTTTGTAAAGATCCGATCCGGCGAGGTTCTTGAAGCGGTGACTCCATCCGTGGAGATGTAGCCGTCAGTGGGCAATCACCGATCGCTGAAGAGAAATGGATACCAGGCAGCGCGTCCTGATTGGTTGGCTACGTTAAGGCAAATCTCAGTGGGCGAACACGTGCGTGTGATTGGAGGAGAGTAGTACCCATAGAGTCAAACAGAGGGCGGAGCCTGTGTGAGTTTCAACACAACTAGGGTAAGTATGGTGAACCAGGAAGTCCATTCGACTTCATTTTGCTATCCTGAGGGTTTATTTAAAACACGTCTGATCAGCAGCAAACAGAAGACAGACACAGTTTGAGACTAGATGGTGAACATAGTGGAGCATTTAGCAGATAAAGAGACAGGTATTTCCCTCAGGAGTTGGTGGAGAACAAAAACAGAGCTGAAAGAGAGAGAATATTGGACTTTCATCACATTCATCAGGAAATCAAAAACTCCAAATGAATGCTAGTGTTGTGCTGTAACTGCTGGATGTGTAAATAAGCAGTTGTTTGCTAACATCTTCGCCATATTAACTTAAAAGGTGATGATTTGTCAGTATTGTGTTAACAACTTGTTTCTGCTGCACCCAACTCGCCAAAATTCTCTCCTCAAATGTTTTCAGAATCATCTTGTAGTGTACTGTATAGTGGTATAGCGGTAAAATGAGAAAGTTTTTGACCCAGCAGCCATGTTGAGATCTGTCGAGGAAATACCAAGCACCGCCCACCAGCCGGAGCACAGCCAATAGGAACGCTCTCTCTCTGAAATGACCTGTGATTGGTCCAAGTCTCCCGTCACGGGCTAGATGTTCTAAAGCCTGAAAACAGAGCCATGAGGAGGAGCAGAAGTCTAGTTTTCTCTCAGAACACTTGAATTACAATATGCTGAAAGGTTATTATGGAGTTTTTGCCCAATGATGTCAAAAATATACTGCCTACTGAAGCTTTAATGAAACAGAGACAGTTCAATCAGTGGTTTAATCAGATATGTACACCTCCAACAGCAGAACGGCTGAATTCAGAGCATTCAACTAGTAGAGCAGCAAGTGAAATATATATATATATATATATATGTATATATATATATACATATATATATATATAATATACACAATTGGCCTATGCCAAGATGCCTGCACATGATATTCCTTGCCTGCCAGGCCAGGCAGTAATAGCTTCAGGTCAGTACTTGATAGTGCAGATGGTCATATGCTCATATATAATGTAAATCTGGTAAGAGTATACGCTGAGGAAATGTGATTCTGTACGTCTGTAGGATAGTGTACTTCTAAGAAGAAATATTGTTCTACGAAAACTAGTCCACATTATCCTGATGACTAAGATGAAAGACTATTATGTTAATTTGATATATTTAATAATCCACAGTTCTGTTTCAGCTTCAACGTTATTACCATTACCATTACAAAGATCCCTGTTGTGATAAGATAGGTAGCAGGAAACACACTCACACAAGCGGACCGGGACTCCCACCCCCCCGCCCCTACGTGGAGGGTGGTTATCATGAGGACAGTGATGTGTCCACACATTTCACCTCTGCCATGTGTTATAGGCAGACCGACATGGGCACGGCATCTCATTCTACTGTGTCTGACCTCACGTCAGCTCCGCCGAGGTGGGTGTCACCTCATTCAGAAATGAGGCAGATCGCTGCCCCCCCTCTGCTAGGTGACAGGGTCCGAGAGCTCAGAGGCAGAGGTATGCGAGTGATAAATCTAAAGAGGCAGTGCAGAGAGGAGAGGAGAGGAGAGGAGAGGAGAGGAGAGGAGGAGAGGAGAGGGAGGGGAACACAGACAGATGGTGGAGGGAATGGAGAAGGAGTGAGAGGGAAGGGGTGGTGTCAGAGGACTGGGGGAGATTGCAGGGGTGGAAGTGAGTGAAGAAGAGGTAGATGTGATGCAGAGGAGTGAAGGGTGTAGAGGGGATGAAGCACATCGACGCCCTCCGTTTCATCTCAGCACGACTGTAGCCTCGTTTAACCGAGACAGCAAAAAAAAATAGGCTGAGCCGTTTATCTGTGTACAGAACTGCGGAGACTAGATGAGCAAACCCTGTAAACCCTGATCCGAGGTCAGTTTTCACTCTGAATGGCTGAGTTCAGAGGCGGGAGATTGGAAAAGCTGGTCCTCAATCCGCAGTCTGACACGGCGCCGCTGCTTCAACAAACAATCGGGACGATCCGTCGAGTCATCGCGGTTTCCGAATCACGGCCCAGCAAATCATAAAAATGATGACTGTTGATGGAGATCAGGCTGGAGAACTGTTCTTACAACAAAAGGACAATTTAAAATGTCACCATCAGCAGCATCTGTTTAAAAAAGAATGGATAAGATATGAGACAAAAAGGAGAAAATCCTCCCATCAACATTACCTGACACTTTCTGGTTTTGCCCACAAACTGCTGGATGTAAATCTTAGCACACAAGTGACAAATGGAAACTGATACATATTTTATGAGCATACAAGGTGTCAAGTTGGCTTTTAGCTCTTCATCTTTTTTAAAGGCAGACTATTTTCAGCTTTTAAAAGGAAGACGTTTTCACTCTCGTGAGAGAAAGTTGCATCTTTTTACTTTTATATCTTTTGCCAAAGGCTTCGCTAATCATGAATGTGCTGTGTGCAGTTTACTGATGTCACATTCATATCATGTAGGAGTTATCATCCAAGTGCTAATTATGACTGTAAAACTAGTTTTTCTTCTGAAATATATCTAACTGACTGTGAAAAAACAAACGTGGTTGTTCAGTTAATGCAATGCTAATTTAATAGTGCTATATTGAGCATGCGAAGTATCTTAAATCCTCTAACCCTAACCCAGGGGTCAACAATCTGCGGCTCCGGAGCCACATGTGGCTCTTTAGCTCATCTCCAGTGGCTCCCTGTGGAGTTTTAAAAAAATTTGTGGAAATGAATAACTGTTTTTTTGTTTACATTTTCATTTTTATTTATCATTGTTGTAGGTCTATGGTACGACGGTACGACGGAGTATTAGGGCCACATTGAGGAAAAAAAATAAATCTGAGATTTACAGAATAAAGTCATAGGTTTACAAGAAAATAAAAGTCGTAGTATTAATTTAAATTAAAGTAATAATATTATAAAGTAGTAATTTTACGTATTATTTTCTCTTTTTCTCTCAAAGTTATGACTTTATTCTCGCAATATTACAACATTTTTCTCGTAAGTTTATGACTTTATTCTCGTAATATTACGACTTTTTTTCTCGTAAAGTTATGACTTTATTCTCGTAATATTACGACTTTTTTTCTTGTAAAGTTATGACTTTATTCTCGTAATATTACGACTTTTTTTCTTGTAAAGTTATGACTTTATTCTCGTAATATTGCGACTTTTTTTTCTCGTTAAGTTATGACTTTATTCTCATAATATGATGACTTTTTTTCTTGTAAAGTTATGACTTTATTCTCGTAATATTGCGACTTTTTTTTCTCGTAATATTATGACTTTATTCTGGAAATCTCTGATTTCTTTCCCCTCAATGTGGCCCTAATACTTCGTAGTACATTGTCTCTTTGGCCCTCTCTGCATTAGACTTATATACTATATACTTAGACTATAAACTTTGTTACCTTCATCACAATGCTCAAATGTTTTGCGGCTCCAGACAGATTTTTGGTTTTTTTTTTTTGCCTAAAATGGCTCTTTTGATAGTAAAGGTTGCTGACCCCTGCTCTAACCCTAACCCTTACCCTTAAATATTGTCAACATCTGTGCATGGCCATTATGACATGGTTAAGCTGAGGGAAGGATAGAGATAGAGTAAGAATATGAGCTGCTTACATTCAAGTTCTCCTAATTTCCCTCTCTGTTAGACTCTCAACAATGAAGACAACAAATTGGGACTGTGTCAACTATGTTCATGAGAAGTTAGCAAGGGAGAGTGGGAGCATGGGAGAGGGAGGGAAACAAACCAGTTACAGGCATTGATTTACTTCCAGGGTTGCCTTATGGGCGGCTTAGCTTGCTGGTCAGGTTCCAGGTAATTCAGGGGATTGCATACAACGCCATGTACTTCAGTTATCGCTGCAATCCCATCTCAGCCTCCATGAAAGCATGCGGTGAGACAGGAATATTAATAAGCAGCCGCGCCGTTCAAAGTCTGGGCCCGTAGAATCTTACATGATCGACAGTGACACCTCTTCCCCCTCTCTCTCTCCACCATTTCATGCTTTATATTCTGTGTGGCGAGTTGAATACAAAGAGTAGCATGTTTCTTTCATACCCCGGGTCTCTGATGCTTCCACATTAAATGCTTTCAAACATGCCACAGCGCACTCCCTCTCAATACACCATTGATTTAGTGGCACACTCTAATCATTCATGTGAAGGACTTTTTCCTGTTGGGCGTCTAATTGTCGAGAGCCGAGAAGACCTCATTCCCCCTCCGTTCTGTTTGATGGTTGAACACTCCCGTTAGGATGAGCGCTATTATACAGTTCTTCTGTTTCAGAGGCTGAAGGACAAGATCTGAAGGACAAGAGACAAAAGAGAGGCACGGGCGTCCATTATGACCCCCTCCACCCCAACTCAAACACATTCAAATGCTCCGTCTTCCCATCCACTTTTTAACATTCCGTCTTCATCTCTCAGACTCCTTCTCTCACCTCTTGACTTTCTCCTCTCTTTCTTTTCCGCCACCCTCCCTCCTGTGACACTTCAATCACAAGCGTTTGGCTGCCAGTGGGATCAAGCCACAGCAAGATGTATGAGCGGGGAGAAAAATTGATGGCTAATTCAATCAAGTCTATTATTCCTGAGGCAGCGCCGCGTTATCAGCGCCACTGCAAAGGCGTTTTGATGCATTGCCTTCATGCTCGGCCTCGCCCCCTCCCCCACCCCCACAGAAATCCAAGTTGTTGTGGTCCGGGGGGGGGTGGGGTGGAGGAGAGAGAGAGGAGCTTCACAGAGTCATCAGAGACCAGAGAGGGCTTGTTTCAGCGAGGCGACACACAGCAGCGAACCGTTCACCTTCGCCACAAGGAAGCTGTCGAGTGTCAGGTGATCATCACATCATGTGCAAACAAGGAATCAGTCTGTGTTGAGATCAGTTCAGTAAGCAGCATCAAACTGATGTTACACCTATCGACATTGTCTTTTAACAGCATAAATAATAGGGGTGGGTAAAAAAAAATGTTTGCCCAATTTTTGCCCAATGATGACAAAAATATTCTGCCTACTGCCACTTTAAAGGGACTGTTTGTAACTTCTTACACGTATAAATCAATCCGAGACAGATTGCAAAGTACTATCTAGTGAAGCCCGTCTGTTAAACAGTGTTTGCCGCGGTCGGAGGACGCGGGGGAGACCGTAGCTTCGGTCTCCAGGGCCGGAGTCTCTGCTGTACTCTGCTCCTCTGCTCCTCTGCCTGCCTTCACTCACACACCACGCTCGTTCTCTCTCTTTCGCTCCACTCTCACGTGCATGCGCGCACACTCCACACTGCAGAAGAGTTAGTTTAGCTCTGAGAATATCTAGTGAATGTACAGTGGACGTTTGTGCAGAAATAACTGCTGCAGCTCCTCCAGACCAACAGAGGTTTCCCGTGTCTTGTGAAGTGACGGGGCTCCGCAGAGAGAAACGTTATCGTCTCCGACCAAAACTCCGATGTCTCCCCTGTTCCCTCCGACCGCGGTCGGGAGGCTGAGGCAGGAAAAGCCAACACTAGGATCAGCATTGATTCATGGAGAGACCTTCGTCTGGTCAGCTAACATTACTGCCAAGCAGCTGAAATATAGAGTGATATTGTGGTTTTAGCTGACGTCTGTCGCCTCAATGTTTTGACCGATGCTCGTTCATGTCTATGTAGAGCGAGCACAAGCACGAGCAACAGGACGCTGACTTTTGTTGACTTAACGGCCACAGGTGTCGCTGTTGACAAGACATTTCTGATTCTTACAAACAGTCCCTTTAAGTCATTTTGTTGATTTTATAAAGAATTATAAGAGCATGCATTTGCTGTTTTGCAATCTGGAACACAGTCTTGGTGGGCCACTTGTTTCAAAATGCATCTAAAAAAAACCCAGTAAAATAAACTTCTGCAGATTTGAGCGATGAATATTTACCCAGCGGTGGGTCCTGCAGGGCTGACGTGTGTTCACTTTTTTATGAGACTTGTGTTGGAAAGCTCTCTGTGTTGATGGGTACATTATATATGAAGTTTGTGACACCCCTCCAGCATAATGACGAGCCCATTAACTCTCAGCATCAGGTCAGTTGTTACAGGTCAACTGTAATGCCTTGCACTGCATGTGCAGTCATTTCCTTAGTAATTTAAAGTTTTCACCTGGAATAAAGTTTGACTCAGAGACAGTCTAAAAACCTCAGACTCCATCTTATCAGTGCTACCTTGTATCCTGTTCGAGGAAAACTATATCCTTAAAAGGTATTATCTCCTAATGGCCAATTCAAAAGGAAAAAATAGAGGTGAAGACAAGCGAAGTTCTTTATGAAACATGCTTACCGGTATTTGCTTTCTTTTTAAGACCGAGATAAGAAGATTGATACAACTCTTATATCTAAGTACTAACCTGGAGCCGGGAGGTGATTAGCCTAGCTTGGCACAAAGACTGGAAGCAGGGGGAAAGAACTAGCCTGGCTCTACTAACACCTTATTATCACACTGTATCTCTGTTAAATCCACACACCAACAGAACACACAGCAATTTGAAGTACTGAGCAGATAGATAAATGTTGTTCTTCAAGATTTAGCCACAACACGTCCCCCTAAAACCACTAATTGTCCCATCATGCCTTTAAGAACCCTCTGAGACCCGAGTGATCGCGGGCGATCCCGACTGACTTTACTGTCTCTCAGAGGCTCTAATAGGTTCAGTTTTAAAGCTAAAGTGAAGCTACAGATATCAAATGAAACTAAAAAACCTAAGGGTCCATTGGTACCATGTCGGGAAGGAATCTAAATAACGCTCCAAAGTTGGGCTAAATTTTGACAAGGAAAAACTGGCATGGCCATTTTCAAAGGGGTCCCTTGACCTCTGACCTCAAGATATGGGACTGAAAATGGGTTCTATGGGTACCCACGAGTCTCCCCTTTACAGACATGCCCACTTTATGATAATCACATGCAGTTTGGGGCAAAAAACATGCTGTTTTGTTTTTATAATAAATGATGATGTTAGCCCCCATAGGAGACATTTCATTGTAGTGAGACCATTTTTTTTAACTTGACCTCACTGTATAAAATGACCTGAGGGGACCTCTAGGGTAATCACAGCCTCATGAAACTTTACAGCCACAAACTAGAGACCTAGAGCATTCAGAGGATGGATGGATCAAACTAGAGACCTAGAGCATTCAGAGGATGGATGGATCAAACTAGAGACCTAGAGCATTCAGAGGATGAATGGCTTTCCTAGCTACATTGACAATAAGGGGGTTTCTGAGCAGTTTACACAACAGAAGTGCTCGCCATCCAATCGCCGAAAAAATGCAATTCTTGCAGAAATCTCCAAATGTCAAAAGTTATTGATCCCAAATCACAGCATGGCTTTTTCTATGATGTTCCTCAAGGTCTTGGTGTCTTAATGTGGTATTTTGGAGGGATTATTGATCATTTTTATTAATTCTCCAGTGGTAAAAAAATGGTTAAATTTAGCACCAAATCTGTGTAATAAATGGTATCAACCCCAAAATTGCTGCAACAACTTAAGAGACATAATAGAGCATGGGGATGATCATCATATACTTCTATCATAATGTTATAAACCCTTATACACCTTTACAATTAATTTTAAATCATTCATTCATGATTATTTCTGATTTATGACTAGAACAACTTGACACACAGTGCTGAGCTGCATCTCAGATTAATCTTCAGGTTCCCAGCTTTCAGATGATGTACACCACTTCTATGTGACATCTACTGCTGACCTGCTATCTCCCCCTAAAGACCTCCTGTACCCCCCTAAAAAAGACTAAAACGGGTCTATTGTGGGTCTCAGAGGGTTTAATGAAATGATTAAAAAAAAACATATAAACGTGTTTTATAATTGATTATTTGAGCACAGAGGAACAGAAAAACCTCAGAGGCCTGGACGGAACATTCCCCAGACAACAATAAATGGATAACAGTATGTAAATTACAGCAGCACCAAGACAGTTGGGAATAAATTGACAAGGGAGCAACGTGAAGGAAGAGACTATATGAAAGTAAATAGGTTTGGACAGGGTGAGAATTAAGACTGGAGAGACAGATATAGAGTGAGACGGTAAAAAAACAGGCGAGTGAGTGAAATATAGACTGATGGCTGAGTAAAGACAGAGAGAAAATCAAAAGAACAGAAAGACAGAGATGGGATGCGTGTAAGGGCGGCGACGTGCAAGTTCATAAACGATATGAAAAAAGAGATGGATGAAAGAGTGAGAGAGACAGAAAAGACACGGAGGGAGGGAGGGAGGGAGAGATGGAACAGTAAATAGAATCTCTCTTTAAGACAGACTGTATGAGAAATCATGTTCCCTCACGTCCAAACTGTGTTTCATTTAGGCCATTAATCACAGCTGTAATGGAGAGCTGAGCCCTGTGCTCCTACACACTCTCTTGACATCACACAAACACACAGACGTGCACACACGCACACACACACACACACACACACACACACACACACACACACACACACACACACACACACACACACACACAATAGTTACATGCTGTATGGTGAGTAGTAAGCAGCAACCCTAATGGCCACACGGGAGGGAACTATAACACGACTGAAAGCAATGTGAATCAGGGCATGAGATAGAGGATATCTTACAGATGGATGTTTGGTTGGTTTTCAGTGTAACGTTTACCACTGCAGGGCTACTCCCTTTTCTTTGGAGGATGTATCTGAAGCACTGCTGTTGATTTCGTGATTGGCATTGAAAGTTGATGCTTTTCAACAGTTTTGTTCCACGTTGACATCAGAGGAAATTGCTTCAAGGATTTCTGTGTCTTTTTCTACATTTTTCAGCATAAAATGTAACCCTCTGAGACCCACAATAGACCAATTTTTTTTGTCTTTTTTAGGGGGGTACAGGGGGTCCTTAGGGGGAGATAACAGGTAGCAGGGGGAGATAACAGCTCAGCACTGTGTGTCAAGTTCTTCTAGTCATAAATCAGAAATAATCATGAATGAATGATTTAAAATTAATTGTAAAGGTGTATAAGGGTTTATAACATTATGATAGAAGTATATGATGATCATCCCCATGCTCTATTATGTCTCATAAGTTGTTGCAGCAATTTTTGGGTTGATACCATTTGTTACACAGATTTGGTGCTAAATTTAACCATTTTTTACCACTGGAGAATTCATAAAAATTATCAATAATCTTTCAAAATACCACATTAAGACACCAAGATCTTGAGGAACACCATAGAAAAAGCCATGCTGTGATTTGGGATCAAAAACTTTTGACATTTTGAGATTTCTGCAAGAATTAGATTTTTTGGGCGATTGGATGGCGAGCACTTCTGTTGTGTAAACTGCTCAGAAACCCCCTTATTGTCAATGTAGCTAGGAATGACATCCATCCTCTGAATGCTCTAGGTCTCTAGTTTGATCCATCCATCCTCTGAATGCTCTAGGTCTCTAGTCTGATCCATCCATCCACTGAATGCTCTAGGTCTCTAGTTTGATCCATCCATCCTCTGAATGCTCTAGGTCTCTAGT
>CAKALU010070614.1:324-33366 GCA_916700995.1 Hozukius guyotensis
GGGGGGGTGTAGGCTCAGGTCAGACTGGTAACAGAGGGACGGGGGTGGGGGCAGAGAGGTCTAGTTCAGGAGAATAGAGCACTGTTGATCGGTGCTTTGTGTATATAAAACTTTTCCTGCCAATCACAGGAACGGGCGAGTGCAGGTATGAAAGATGGTCTGAACATAAAAGTGGCCCATAATCTATTAACTGAGCATATTTTGCTGCATTGTCCCTGCAGATTATATTTTTGTTTGTTTGATTTTTCCAATAAAGTGCAAGCTTCCACACTTCTTTGGCTCCATATTTATTTATCAAAAAGAAAAAAAAATCAATCTGAAGTGCATAACAATATATATATATTTTTTTCTATCACATATCTTTACTGGTTTTGAACATAATACATCACTTTTCCGAAATGGGTTGGTTACATCTTTCCATTCACCCGTTTACCCAGCCATACATATATAAAAATAAATGTAATTTATTTGCATATATATATGCAATTAAATAAAATTAATAAATATATATTTGCAAATAAATGTTATATATATATATAAATTTTAGTTTATATATATATATATATAAATAAATAAATTGAATTTATTTGCATAAATATGCAAATTAATTTAATTTATATATATATATGCAAATTAATTTAATTTATAAATTCAAATAACTTATATATATGTATGTATATGCAAATTAATTTAATTTGTATATATATATGCAAATAAATTTCATTTATATATACAAATTCCCACATGCAGAAATGCATACATACCGGTCTGTCCCAAAAAAAAGGGGGGTGCAGTCTCATTGGTACGTGTCAAATTCAAGAAGTTACGTTATCAGGTCTTGATTCCAAATATGTGAGGTATAAATCCCATATTTTATAAAAGATATGACTTTTTTGTTTGATTGAATATGTAAGCTTTCCAATCACAGTGCAAGAGGAAAGCTCTGTTATCCAAAGGTTCAAAGATGTGTGGAGTTTTCCTTTTAATGGCAACATTCAGGAAGTACTTGAGTTCACTTTGTGGACACTGAGCGGTCCAAGTGGCGAGGAGTCCCACCCTTCATCATTAGGGATACTTCTGCTGCTGAACCCACAGGTGCATCCATGTCCAACACACAAACACACACACAGAGGGATCTGGATATAAAAGCTACATCCTGCTTGGCAAAGCGTCTCCAGCAGCAATAAGAAGATTCTTTGTTGTGCTGCCACTTCCCCTCAGTTTGGATGCAGCAGTAGAAAGATGCAAGTGTGTGTTTGTGTGAGACTTTCATGATAGAATTAATTGGCGAGTTAATGAAAGCCGTACTGTTCAGCCGAGGCCTTCGTTTTCAGATAAACTGACTATTCCTTCCCTTCAGAAAATGAGTTGGATTGGAAAAAAAAGAACCAGCCTTGGACTCTGGATTAGGATTCACAGGGAAACTGAAAACGTATTTACTATAAAAAAAATAATTTAAAGAGCTTTGATTTCAACAAAAGTATTCAGATATTTGAACTAAATTAAGGCGAGCAAGTTACACTTTGCACTTCCACTAGATCAACTGTTCAGGCTTTCATTAAGAGCCAGTTAGACGTTGGATAAACTAATGCTGAGATAGTGGCGACTGTCAACGGAGGATGTGCATTCCCTGGGCCCGAGATGTCAGCGTGGATCGTCTACAACACAGCTGGCAAACTTGTAGTGAAATATCTGTCAATGTATCTCCTGTAGTGTCAGGAATATATCTAGAAAATATGTTGCCAGTTCTCCAACTTCTTCCAGGTAGAAGTATATTGTATGATTTTTATTTTTATGTTAAATTCTGGAAATTGTCATGTAATATGAAAAACAATCAGTCAATCAGAGTTTCTAGTGGACGAGTAAAGAGTGGAGCTCTTCTGCCACCTTGTGGTCTCCAGGTCTCAGCTGATAGAAGAGCTGCTGTGTTTATGTTGTGTGTATTGTTGTTGCTCTGTGCTGTTTATTTTTCTTGTGCTTATTTATTTGTTAATTGTTGATTTTTATATAGATTTTTTTTTTGTTGCCACTTGTGGTCAGCAGAAACAATTGTGAACATTGACGTATCACCTTTTAAGTTGACGTGGTGAACATGTTGCTTTTGTACGCAAGCAGAATGTTATCATTCATTTGGTGTGTGTGTTTGTGTCCACATGATCCACATCGTTCACGAGAGCACTTTGAGGAACTCCTGAACCCGATCAACACGTCCTCCGTGGAGGAGGCAGAGTTTGAAGACTCGGAGGAGGACTCATCCATATCCCTGGCAGAGGTCACTGAGGTGACGAGGCGCCAGGGTGGATGAGATCCGCCCTGAGATGCTGAAGACTCTGGACATTGTTAGGCTGTCTTGGCTGACACGCCTCTTCAGTGTTGCGTGGAGGTCGGGGACAGTAACTGTGGAACGGAAGACCAGGGTGGTGGTTCTCATTTTTTAAAAGGGGGACCGGAGCAGAGGGTGTGCTCGTACTATAGAGGTATCACACTGCTCAGCCTCCGCGGGAAGGTTTATTCTACAGGGTGCTGGAAAGGAGACTCCGACCGATTGTGTCCTGTGGGGGTACTGCGGAAATCTGGGGTACCAGAGTCCGGGGGGGGGGGGAGTGTCCAGTTTGGGGACCTTCAGATGATGTGGTTCTGTTGGCTTCATCAGGCCGTGACCTTCAGCATGCACTAGGGCGGTTTGCAGCCGAGTGTGAAGCGTCAGTACCTCCAAGTCTGAGGCCATGGTTGGAACGGTGGATTGCACCCTCCGGGTTGGGAGTGGGTCACTGCCCCAATCGAGGGGAGTTTAAGTATAATGGGGTCTTGTGGCGGGCGCTGTACCGGACCGTTGTGGTGAAGAGGGAGCTGAGTACCAGTCCATCTACGTTCCAACCCTCACTTATGGTCATGAGCTTTGGGTAGTGACCTAAAAAATGAGACAGAAAGGAGCTTCCTTTGTAAGCTCAGACATCCAGAGGGGGCTCGGAGTAGAGACGCTGCTCCTTCACGTTGAAAAGGGGCCAGCTGAGGTGGTTCGGGCATCTGATCAGGAGCCTCCTGGACGCCTCCCTTTGGAGGTTTTCCGGGCACGTCCTACTGGTAAGAGGCCCCGGAGTAGACCCAGAACACGCTGGAGAGATTATATATCTCGTCTGGCCTGGGAACGCCTCGGGGTCACCCAGGAAGAGCTGGAAAACGTCGCTGGAGATAGAGACGTCTGGAATTCCCTGCTAAGCCTGCTGACCCCCGCGACCCGGCCCCGGATAAGCGGAAGTAGATGGATGGATGGATGGATGGATGGATAATAAATTAAAGATGTTTATTTTTTCCCCAGAATACAAATTTATTTAATGCTTTGATTATTAATTAAACTTTTAATATATGCATTCATTTATTTATTTGTAGTAGTTGCCTAAAAACGTCAATGTGAAGACACAGGCCTATGTCGGTTTTGTTTTATTCTATAATTATATAGTGTCAACTACTCTTTTTTTTTTATCAAACCAGATATTTACATGAGACATCTGACTATTTTACTATAGCCTACATATGTTGTCATCATATAATGGAATATCTAACAATAAGGATAATGGTTTAATGTTATTCACAAAGCTGACAGAGTAGGCAGTGGGAAGCAGAAAACATCCTAAAAGCCATTAAAGTAAGACCACAGAAAGGACAGATTACAGTCATGTAGACCAATGTATTAAAGTGTGTTTACAGTGAGACAGACTGACTTGAGACAGAGAGCCTGTAATGTTCAGCAGCTCCTCCCACCTGCAGCAGCAGCAGCTCAGGATCAGTTGCAGGTTAGTTTTCAGCCAGCAAGGAGCAACAAAGAGAGGTGAGCTGACTGCTTTCTCACTTCACACTTGTCTTTTCTGTAAATGATGTACTCCACTCTCCTCTGTATGTTGTTGTTCTCACACTGTTAGTGCAGATTGGGAGGAATAATTAGTACTTAAAATACTTGGTAAAAGGTGCAGCAAAGGGAGATCCAAATGAGCAGTGAGGTTAATCAGAACAGTTTCAGCTGTGTTACTCCAACGTCACTGCAAAAATTCTTTACATTTCATGAATGCATTTTCATACCTATGAACTGCATTGTGAAATCACAATTACACAATCTTCTACCAAGAACATGAGTGGTTGAGGTTTGCTGGTGTTTTTCTAGTGGTCACCATTTTTAAATCCCTATTAGTCGTTGCTTTTTAATGCTTTATTTCGACTTAATATTAATGCAAATTACATTATAAGTAAGGATTTGGGTCTTTGAAACCTGGTCTGCAGACACAGGGGAGACACCAGCAGAAGTTAGTTCATTAGTTTGTTTTTATGTCAATATTACAGGTCAAACATAAAGAAAGAAGAGAATAATGTAGCTTGTTTAAATCTTCAGTTTTCTCAAGGAAGTCCAACAGTGATGAGGAAATAAATCACCACTACCACTACAAGGAAATAAGTCCTCCTTCAGCTAGACTTGCAACATTCTTCTTTGTAAAGAAATGAAGTACTACGTACTCCCCCATAAACCTGCGTGAGTTTACACAGGAAAGGTTATTCACAACTTCTTACAGCTCAGTCTTGTACTGGAGAATAGGAGGCGATTACAGCTTTCCTAACCTGGATAATGAATAAACACTGGGAGCCAACCACAAAGTCATAATTTCATAACTATTTTCTACACAGCAGCCGAATGAAACTCTTTTCTTTAGCAAATATAGGTGTGCTCATTTTAACACAATGAAGCTTCTTCTTTTTTTTTTTCAACATGAACCTCAAACCAGTCAAGTGAAGTTACCAACAGATTCCCACAGTACTCTCTCTTATGTGGGTGGATATGGGCACTGTTAGAACATGCAGGCATTCCTCACAACGACTTTCTCTTAAAGATAAAGTAGCAGCTTTGCTGAGATTAAAACAAACTGAAGTTGTAACCGCGATTAAAAAAGAAAATGTGTATATCGTTGTTTCACTGACTACAGTTCACAAACTCAAAGATCAATACAGTAGTTTATGTTTTTATCAGGTTAGATGTATGTATCATAACCTTGGCACACTGATAGATTATATTTTCTGATAGGTCGGCCTACTGTTTGTGTGGCAGACACCAGAATGACAGACGGAGGTAGGAGTGAAAACGAAAGGAGCATTTTAGTGAGAATAGTTGTTGTGGTGGCTTGATAAGATATGATAAGATAAGGTATACTTTTATTGTCCCCGTGGGGACATTTTTCCTGGACTCTGTCCAACTGCAGTTGCACACTTAATTAAAACAACAACAACAACAACAACAACAACAACAAACGCTTCCACACAAGACAGGGAAACAGTTTCACAGAAACAGATGTTTCAACACATACACAGTCCACGTACTGGCACATAATCATCACGCACACCATGGCAGGTATTGCACCCGGGTAGTGCACTGCACCGTCTACCGTCTGGCCCATATTGCACAGACAATAGCCCAATCTAAAACAGATGCAACATATTGCACTGTCCCTATTTAACATATTGCACTGTCCTAACTTATTGCATTGTCCCTGTGTAACACATTGCACTATGACTTTTTGTCACCAATTGCACTTCCTTTATATTGCACTTATGTCACCTATCTGCTGTCTTAACATATTGCACTCTCCCTGTGTATTTTGCACTGTCCTTATGACAGCTTTACGTTACGAGTTGTTGTGAAGTTTAATGGAAGTCGGCAAGAATGAATGTTTGTAACGGTTCAATCTGCTCCGTGGGACTCTATATATCTCCTGCCGGAAGGTAAAAGTTGGTGATATACTGTAGAGTCCCACGGCTTGAATATCAAGCCATAAACTGTTGCTCTGGACTCTATGATGGGGTACACTGATAGTACATGTTTTTATTATTGGACTCATTATTACAGTGGAGAGCGGAGAGCTCAACACACTGCAAATAAAGACAACACGTGCAAATATAGAAAACACACTGCAAGTAGCACACAGCACAGCAACAACTGTTTCCAGGGGAAAGAGATGAACTTTTAGCATTCTTGCTTAAAAGTTGTTGCTGATTAATTTGTTGTTGATTGGCAGCTGTCAATCGACTGATCCATTAATCATTTCAGCTCTACTACCAACTGTTGTTGCTAAAAGAGAAACAGACTTTCATCTGTAAGTCTCCAATAATAAAAACAATTTTTTCTTTCAGGTTCAAACCGCTTCAGAAAGCAACCCCAGCTGCATATCCAAAATAAGAGTACATGCCTTAACTGTCATCTCAACATATCATTTTTTATAATGGATAAAGTACAGATCACACAGTTTGTGTAAACCACTCACACTGACTTGACTTGGAGGAACGGATCGAGACCTTTGGGAGCTTCAAGAGGAACCGTATGAAGCGGTGGTCATGTTCAGCCACTAGAAAACAAACTGAAGGCGAGCAGCGGCAGTCACCATGATCGACCTGAGCTTCCTGACGGAGGACGAGCAGGAGGTCATCCGGGCCGTGTTGAAAAGAGATGCTGATCTGAAAAAGGCTGAGGAGCAGCGGATCCGGTGAGTTCCTTGTGTCACTTGTTGATGGATTGATGGATATCATTAGACAATTTCATAAAAAAGTTTGGTCTGTCACAGATGAGATTGTGTAGAACGGACACAAATGTCTGTCCTGAATCTTACAGAACCGTAGAAAGTACATTTATTTGCTACCTAGAAGTTCCAGGTGTTTCATATTTGTTTTTTTGCAGAAGAAGTTTTGCAAAATTTTTTAATAATTTTCACGAGTGTTCTGAATAATGAAATAGCGACTGTACATTTCCCGCTGATGTGTCTGCACTCAGGAACCTACAGAAGACTGTGAGGGACAAGGGCCGGCTGAGGTACATGACTGGAGAATGGTTCTACGAGACCAAGCAGCTCCGTCACCGGGATCGCATCCACGGCGCCGAGATCATCAGGGCCTCCATGAGACACTCGCATAAACCGCTGACTATATGTGAGTCTTCTATATCATGCACTGCTCTACTCTCGCATGAACATTGTTATATGAGCATGATGCCTTGAAAGGTTGATGTGCTCACCAGAGTATTAGCTAATATTGAACTACCAGTTCAATTCATCACTTGTCCCACTACATGTAGCTTCATCATGTTCTCATCCCAACTCCATACAGACACTTTCATCAGACCCCATCGGCGTCACTGTTCGGTCGCAGTAAACACATGCTTAATGTTGTGAATTAAACAAAAACACTTGCTTAGGATTAAGCAACAAAACCATTATAGTTAGGTTTAGGAAAAAAAACAAAATGGTTTGGCTTAAAATTAGAAAATTTCTGACGGAATGCAAAAAAATGAATGGTTAACTTTATTTACCAGTATAGCTGTGTGTTGTGTTGTGTGCTGCAGTGGAGCTCTCCCAGATATTGCCTGGGAAGCCCAGTTTTGTCAGCAGTGAAAATACAGAAGTCTTCGTCCCACCCGTCCTCCGTGGAATCCTTCAAGAGCCTCACATGCATCTCAGCAACGCACGGTGAGTATAGAGACCCAAAGAAGTATAGTCTGCGAGCAGAAGTCACCCGTTCATTAGCTGGATGTGCACATAAGCAACTGCTTGCTAACAAGATTAGCAACATTGGATGTTTAGATGCATCTAGAAAGTGTTTAGAAAAGGTTGGATATTTGTTCCGATCACTCGTCATGTTGTTTTAAAGGATAAGGCTGGTGTTATTCTATATTTTTCTCCCATGAAAAAGACCAAACTAGACAAAAATCTCACAAATATAAAGTTTCAGTTTGTAGGGGATCGTTTCCAGCAGTGGGTTAATGCACATTTGCTGCTGTAGTGAGTGTTTCTGGTAGTATGTGGGACTGATGGTGTGACTCTTGGCTCTGGATACACACACAATACTTGTTATTAGGAGTAATTCAAGTGTTCTGAGAGATAACTAGACTTCTGCACCTCCTCATGGCTCTGTTTTCAGGCTTTAAAAAATCTAGCCCGTGACGGTAGACTTTGGCCAATCACAGGTCATTTCAGAGAGAGAGAGTGTTCCTATTGGCTGTTCGTTCAGCTCGTTGGAGGCAGCTTTAAATCACCAGCGAACTCCGATCAAACGGTCAAACTAGGCAGCGCCGATCAATTTCTGATTTTGCAGCTAAACAGTACACTACAAGATGTTTCTGAAAACATTTGAGGAGAGAAATAGGCAGCATATAGTGACCGTTTTATAAAAACAACTTTTTTTAATCATATTTACTGTTACTGTTTTACCCACTGCAACTTTAAGAGTAGAATAACAGAGGGATTTTAAATGGAAAGGAGATTTTATGCACGGTCTTCACACATTGTTGGCAAGTTCAAAACTCACATTTTGGTTCACATAAAGTGTTTAAGTGCACAAAATCTTGCCTCGTGCAACTTTAAATAATCTCCAGAGTACAACTTTCAAAACTCATGTAGAAAACTCAACATAGCACAACATGGTCTGTGTAGTCTGTTTTGAGCACCATCACATGTTGCACTAGTAGAGTAGGTTTATTTGGCTGTGACTGCTAGTGAGTGGAGTCGTGTCCGCAGTAAATGGATGCTTAGTAATTGACCAAATGGTAATCGTCTTACAAGGTCAGGTCTCACATGGTCGTGTTTTCCACTGCTTGTTAGGTAAGTATCGTACACATTCTGTACTGCCTTTAGTTGGGAGAATTTATCTGCCTGTTCTTGATAGCAATTATATATAAATGTTATATTGCACATCTTATCTTTAGAAATTGTCATCTTGTCATCTTTGTTTATTCTAATTAAAGGTATGAAAACCAGAGGCCATATGAAACTCCACAAGATACACCTAAAACTGCTTTACAGTCACCCACAAAGGTTAGGATTCTGTCTGGAGACCTGAAATCATTTTTAAAAAGCTGCGTGTGAGTCCATGCTTCAGTGTTTTGCAGGTGTTATATTTAATCAATCTTCTTTTGTTGAAGCAAAGACAAAATCCATTCAACAGCGACGTCATTGCAAATCACGGTGTTGAAGAAAAGGACGGTCGGATGTTGGACGGAGCCGTGGATCAAACCCAGACACCAAACGAGGGTGAGTTTCTATGCGTTAACTCACATCATATTTGTGCTATTTTTAATATATATTGTGAGTGTAAGTGACTTCTAATGATACATACCATCATGTGTTTTGAATTGAGTGGACTGCTCGATGGACAAAATCGTGAAAGCGGTTACATTACAAACCAATGTAAGTCTGGTTCTATAGCGATCTGCTTGACATCCAGGTGTGTGGGTCCTTTACAGCATGGCATGAGCGGCGGTTGCATGGCAGTGGAGAGAGCATGTACTGGGTGCAGACAGCTTCTATCAGTTTTATCACCTGATTTCAATCCATCTTGTTTTTGTTGCAATTTCAAGAGAAGACATTTTTACAGAGTGGTACAGGAACAAAATACAACTCTACTCTCCACAGTGGAGGACTCTTATAATTTAATCAAGCTGAAGTCTTTGTATTTCGGCCAAGTGTGTTTTCTTCCAGTCACTGTGAAATGAGTTAGTGAGCTGGGACCGCAGATTTTTCCCAGAGGGGTTTGTCAAAGTGAAGGGAAGTCCAAATACACGAGGCCGCCAGACTAGCCAGAGGATTACACAGAGATGAATTCCAAAGCCTTAATCTTTACCGCATGACTCGCTGGAAGTATTTCACAGGAGGGATGAAAGAAAATGTTTTTGTGGGAGAAAATTATACAATAAGAAGCAAAACAACTGAGACAAATAGTGACAACAAGGCACAATTCTGTCAGTTAATAGCTGTCCATACTGAAAACTGTGCTTCTCTATCACAAAACAATTCACCTTACTTATGTGTGCAAGGCACGGTATTAAAAAATAAATGGTGAAACAGTAGTTTCAGAACTTAATTTCAATTAAACAGTAATGGGTTTTTTTAAGTAAAGACACTCACCCTTTGTTTCGTCTCATACAGAGAACAAATAAATAGTCTAAAGTTGTTTCAAAGTGCCTGATGTTCCTCAGGTGGTTTGGGACGTCCACACTAAAGAGCCAGCCTAAATGTATAAAACACAATAAGTATTCACATCCTTTAGTTTCATCATCATAACCTTTGTCACATTGAGATTGAAAGCCAAGACAGGGTCAAATATCAGCATCCAACAAGACAACATTGAATCACGACAGCAACAATAGGTACGACAAAAAATACATTACGTCATCAAACAGTGCATTAACAGCGCAGCATGTTGGTCGTGTGTTTGCTATTTATATTTATTTGAGCAAACGTCTCTGAAACAGGCTGAAACAGGACAAGGAGCTACGACTAGAACAGACATCCCAACACTAAGGACAGAATAATGTAGAAAGTGTAACTCCTCAGACATGAGGTGATGCAGGATTAAACAGACGCTATGATGGTTTTGAACATAATTCTGTGTTTGAGAGTTGCTGAAGGACATCGGTGATTCAATTGTGTTTATTTGTTCTTTAAACACTCAAAGACAAAAACACACAGCTGATTAGTTAAAATGGTGTTCATTTGTTTTTCTTTCAGAGCCTTTACCATCATCTGATAGCTGCATTTCTTATGCTAGTAACCTTAAACAAGACCATAACGATAGCCCGATCACCCAGAATGCATCTGTTCCCGTGCCAATGCCCGATAACAGAGCAGTCAGCGCCGGCTCTCAGGATTGTTTTGTTGAGGAAGACGAGCCAGGAGATCAGCAGACTAACTCGGCTGCTCCGCGGGGCATCCTCAAGCACTTGATCACTTCTAGCTTCACAGACTCCCCGTTGCCTTCACGCCTGGACCAGTTAGATAGTCCGGTTAGCCTCGATTCTCCCGCTGAGATCTGGATAGACAGGAAGCAGGTGAGGTTCAGCTCCACGGTCGGTCAGAGCCAAGCAGAGTGGCAAGATGGGAAGGAGCTGGGAGAGAACAGTTGGCTGGACGTCGACTCCATCGCTCCACTTGAGGAGGAAAGTAAAAGTGACCTTGAGAATGCTGGCAGTACCACTGTTGGCAAACGCAGGCCTTTACTCAATCAGAGTCACGTGGATTCACAGGAAGGGGAACTCTATTGCAAAGATGAGGCAAACTTCCAAGAGCAAGAAGCTGGCCAACACCAGGTGCTTGGTGGTAAGAGTTTTATTTAAAACCAATGAGTCAACTAAACAGCCAATCAATAAGTCAAACTAACAACCAGTGACCTCAGTATCTACACATTCATAAACATTTAGACAAGAACATACAAAAATAAATGTTCATGCTGCTTGTGCACGTTCTTGCATGTCGCAAAATATGTGCTCTGACTGCTTATAGAGACTGGTGGATAAGAACATCTGTTGTGATTGTATTATTGGGTTTTATTGCACCTTGATTTGCATTATGGTCCGGAATTTTGCTAATTAATGTCTAATGCCATGTGTTGGACTTTTTTTCCATTGGTTTATTATATCACTGTGAAATGAAGTGTGACATTGCTGATCCCAAAGTAGACTGTATGAGTGGGGCAAAAGTGCAGCCTTAATAATTTTGTGTTTTTATAGCATATTTAAAATTATTCTGATGGCATAAGTGTGAGACAATTGACCTTTCCTAAGTCCCGCCCCTTTTGTGCTATATGCTACATCTGGCTGTTTGCCGAGGGACATCAAAGTTGCAAATTTTAAAATCTTATACACAGTGGCCTTTAAAAGGATGTCAGAAATAACATTTTGCATGTGCCCCACTTCATTTGACAGTGATACTCTAAGAGAAATCTTTCACAGCTATCTTTATACTGTGCAGCTATCTTATTATACTGTGCAGCTATCTTATTATACAGTGCAGTGTTAAGCAGATATAATGTTCATGACTGATCCAGTATGTGGTTTCTGTCTTTGCAGATGTCTCTGAGCACTGCCATTCAGAGTCCCTAAGCCCTGCAGTGTCCAGACTCGTTTCTGCAGAGCAGGAATCAGGTAAGCCTTTTCAACTGGAGACTGTTGAGCCTGAAGTGGACTGTCACTCTCAGGCTCTCGCCACAGACTGGCCAACCGGATACAACATTCATCACCAAGACCTGCCTGAACTAAGAACCGACATTTCTGTCGAGGCCACCTCGGATACCAAGCCGTCTGATGACGGCTCAAAGGATTCGCCTTATGCCGTTTCACCGAAGCTTGGACAAAGACTGCTTGGAATTTTTAGAAGAGAGAAAACTGCTGAAATACAGAGTCCACAAAGAGAAGAGGTGAAGACACCTGAGCAGAAAGAACCGGGCAGCACCGATAATCTCTCTCAAGGTGCTGCAGATATGACCGTGGACCAACATGCAGATGTCACACAAGAAGCTAGACCCTCTGAGATGACAGAGGTCAGCCCACTACAACTTACAGCACTGCATAACACTCCGTTTAAAGAAACAGTGACCTCAGTAGATGCAGACGGAGTTGTACAGCCTCCAGAGAGATTATCCAATCTGAGCGCTTTCTGGGAGAGAGAAAACAGTGGTCCTGAAATAATGTTTACCGGAGAAGAGGCAAGGTACGAAGACATCGCCGAGAGAGGAATAGAGGCTTCACATGGCAGCCAGACTAACTCTGATGTGGAGAGCATAAACGATAATCTCTCACCGCAAATGGAAATGACAGATGAGGATACTGCTGGCTGGTTCCAAGAAAAGATTTTGTCGCCACAGACTGACTGTAGCTTCTTAGCAGATTTATCTAAAGAAGATGGCACATACAGAGCCAACCCCGTCCTCATCTATGAAGAGACAGATGACTCTTTAACAGAGTCACAGAGTTATGAGTCACAGGAAAACGTCATCCCTCTTGTACGAGAGAGGGATATTCCAGTTCCCCTTCCCAGGCAGTCCAGTTCCAGTCCTCAAGAGTACAGGCCAGCCGAGATCAGTGAGGTTAAGCATGTCTGGGAAGAGGAGGGATATACAGGACCCGACGTAATCGCTGCCAAGGAAGCTTCACATAGTTCAATGCTCAGTAACAAAGTGGTTTCCCCTCAGTCTGATCTGAGAACAACCTTAGATAATAGAGAGAAGTCTGAGAGAGAGGCACCAACATCTCCCTACAAAACCAAGTCATTTAATGTGACAGACAAGGGCTTCGTCAGTCAGATTCCAGACAGGTCACAGCTGCGGAGTTCTGGTAGCACTGTGGATGTACAGTCAACATGTCAAGTCAAGGCTGATGCAGAGTATAAAGAAAAGCCCCTCAGTCCCAGTAAAACCCAAACTCCGAGATCAAAAGAACAGGAAGACGAAGTCATAAGGAGTCCGTCTAAGACCTGCCATCCGAGGGCCCTTCCTAGAGAATCCTCTAGTCCCACGAGATCCAAGCTGGAAGGGTCTCCCTTAAAAACCTTTCCAATAGACATCTACCCCCAAACTAAAGTCGTCGAAGAGCAACACGGGAAGCCGACACCGGTTCCAAGACAGAAGAAGATTCCCTCACACGAAGCAAAGCAGACACACACTAAAGCTAGCACAGACACCCCCTCTAGCCCTCCCCCTTTACATCCAGTGGACCGAGGGACTTATTTATATGATACACAACAAAGTAGTTCCTCTACTTCGCCGCCATCCAAAAAAGCTTCAGAGAAGAAGTCGGGGACCTTTCCACAGCTCGCCCGATCTGTCGTCCCTCAGGATTATCAGCACTACCTCGGGCCACAGGAGAAGTCCCACGTCCCTGTTTTTCACCAAGAGAGATCTGTTGTGGCAGAGAAGGATGCAGAACACACACCGCAAAACGCCCTCGGGGAGTTTGTGGGAAACCAGAGCGACCGTCCCACCGAGGGGAATCCTCCCGGAATCAGCTCTCGGATTGTGCAAAATAAAGACGGAAACTCCAGCCAGAACACAACGACCAGGGCCTGGTCTTTGTCTCGGGCAAGTTCAGGCAGTGAGCTTTTGAATTCTCTCCCTATTTTTTTTTATTTCTTCAAGAAAAATGATTAAGAAATGGAAACCAGTTAGTATACTTGTCCTGACAAATTCCTCAGTTTCAAAATTCTTCTACATGTTTGCACAATCTACCTTAATGTTTCTTTTGTATTTCCTTTTCAAGCATATCTACAACACGTGTTTTGATCTAGCTGCCATTTAACCAGTAGAAATAGAAACTGCTTAGTATTTTTTAGTTGACCAGCTTTGTGTGATTAAACAGCTGCTGTTGCAATAGATATATGGTGACTAATCACTACAATGAAAACACTATAGAGTCAAGTTCCTAGTGTTTAATCTGATGATATACTAAGCATTATACTAGCACTTGTTTTCTATTAATTTAAACAGAAGCATTTATAATTTCAGCAGATTGCTTAGTAAATCAGAAACTGTGTAACATCTCTGTTGAGTCTGTTTTCTAGAGCTGATTCTATTTAATTCGCGGCAGGTTATGATGACGGTTCTAGTCCCATCATGTCGGCCCTTAAACGATTATCTTCGAGGAGCGTGTCCTCGTCCAAAAGCCTGGAAAACCTCACCTCCCAAACAAGTAGGACAACTACTTTCTTCCTCGGCAGATACTGTAGTTCTTTAATACAAAGTATAGCCAGTGCGTTATTTAATGTTAATTGATATTATGGGAGAGGTATGTGAATAATAGTGACTGTCTTATATCTCCTATTTCTTCTCAGGAGAAGAGAGGACCCAAAATAACTCGAGAGAACAAATGAATCAAAGTGTGGATAACGGTAAACATGTGGTCCTCTCTTTATATACACATTTATCTGGATGTATACAGGCTGAACAATGATTTAAACATAATTTCAGATATACTCGTTATATGGTTATTGTAAGAGATTCAGTCTTATATTTCTTCCTCCATCAGCGTCGACGCTCTCCAACTCAAAGCACATGAAACCCAGCGTGTCAGTGACTGCTCTTCAGCAGGATGAGGTAAATGACTTAATAATTAAGAGCTAAATGATTGGTTTTCTATTATGGCTGATTTTAGTGATGTCTCTGACTCTGATTCATTCATGTTTTTTCTCTCATATCAGACGGACAGTGACAGCACTTTTGAGACCAACTTGGGCTGGAGAAGAAACACAGGCAGCTCCACATCTAACTTAAGTCTCTCCTCAGGAATGGCCTCCATGTCATCTGTATGTCCACATCATATGTTTATGATAAAAAAAATACACAATGCATATACAGTAGCTTGTGAGCCACATCCCTGGAAAGTTCACTACAAGATTAGTCCGAATCTTTTGATGATTTGACGTGTCACGTGGCCAACAAGTTTCTCATTAGATTACTTCACTTTTCAAAGATCAGTATGCAAACATTTTTTTAAGGATGAGGCTTGTGATATTGTGTATTTTTCTTACTGTCAACAAATCCCCTGAAAAGACCAAAAACAACAATGTGACAAATCATCCCTCAATACTTAAAATGATTCATGTGGGGTTTAGGTTCTAAAGACAAACTTCAGACCATCTTGCGATGGGATTACACCGGCTGCAATGCCTAATCGGGCCAGCGGCATAAAGTGGGGGGGCCGCCCGTGGCCCCTTCCTCATTTCCTACCCCCCTACTTCCCATACCCTTGCTTGGAACTCACCCATCTTCATACTCGGCCTTCATTTTGATCTCAACTACACACCTGTAAAGTTTTGTAACTGCGTCTCGCACGGTCGACACATTTTCACTCCCAACTCGTCAGATACCGAGGTTTGGTCAGTGGCCCTGGGTCAGTTTTTGACGTGTCAGAGATGGCGTATCAATAAACACTCCTTACATGCATAGTGTCTTTTCAAAATAAACTTCCGTCTTCACAGGAAGTTAGGTTTAGGCAACAAAATCACTTAAGTAGGGTTAGGAAAAGATTAGGCTTGTTTGAGATTAGCTTGCTGCGAAAGTCGTCAAGAATAGCCGAATGCAGCCGGGGGAGGAAGTCGAACAGCTCGGAGTTGGCTTGACTCGAGTTGTTTCGCCTAACTTTACTTTCAATGTTATCAAATGAAGAAAGTAAATGCGTGCTTCATGTTGTGGATTAAACAAAAACACTTGCTTAGGCCCAGGGAACAAAACCACTATGGTTAGGTTTAGGCAATGATACTGAACGCTGTGAACACAGGACACGAACGAACAGCTCTCTCTTCTGTATTTATACGAATGAGCAGGTCAGCGGCAGCATGAGCAGCATTTACCATGCAGACTATGGTGACATTGATGTCCAGGGAAGCATCCAGTTTGCCGTGAACTACATCCAGAAGCTCAGAGAGTTTCACATATTTGTGGTGCACTGCAGGGATCTGGCCACGGCCGACACTAAGAAGAACTGCTCTGACCCGTAAGTGCTCGCTTTATACTGGATGATCAAAATGGCAACAAATGTCATGTCATCCAGTGATATTTGTGGTATAAAGGTTGGAGAAAGGGGACTGGCAGATCAGAAAAGAGGCTGTGTGTCACTCTATATGTTGTATTTGAGAATGTAACTCTACTGTCTGTTTACAGTTATGTGAAGTGTTACCTTCTTCCTGACAAAACAAAGTTGGGAAAGAGAAAAACCAGTGCAAAAAAGAAGACTTTAAACCCCACCTACAATGAAATCCTCAGGGTAAGAATTCCATATGTAGTCTTTTACAGATTTCTCATTATATGTATTCCATGTTTTACAAACCTCTCCGTTGCCTTCTTCCCTTTTCATAGTTTAAAATCATGATGGAAGTGTTGAAAACTCAGAATTTGAACATCTCGGTGTGGCACAACAGCACTTTTGGGAGGAACAGTTTCCTGGGCGAGGTGGACCTGGATCTGTCAGAGTGGGACTTCAGCAACACCCACATAAATGAATACGCACTAAAAGCCAGGGTAAAGGCTTCTTTTCTTTCTTTCTTTTCTTTTTTTTTTATTAAGTCCGAAGAGACATAACCGGTGAGGCAAGACAAAAAAAACAAACCGACCAGCACCCAGACCCAGTGGGAGGGAGCCTGTTCCTGTCGGGCCAGACAGTTTTTTTAATGTATTTATTTACTTATTGGTTTAAAGGTCCCATATCGTGCTCATTTTCAGGTTCATATTTGTATTTTGGGTTTCTACTAGAACATGTTTACATACTTTAATGTTTAAAAAACCCTTTAATTTCCTCATGCTGTCTGCCTGAATATACCTGTATTCACCCTCTGTCTGAAACGCTCCGTTTTAGTGCATTTCAATGGAATTGCAACAGAATGCATTGCTAGGAAACAGCTTGGGTCCATGTTTACTTCCTGTCAGCTGATGTCATTGACATACACTGCAACAGGAAATAAACTGGGACACATTTAGAATGTTTACGTTAAAAAATGCGTAATGGTTTAAATATTGTATATTTGTGACATCACAAATGGAAAGAAATCCTGACAGCTTGTTTCAAAAGCTCCGTTTCTGAATACGGGCTGTGTGTATTTCTCTGTGGATTAAGCGTTTCGATACTTTCACATTATTTATATAGAACTTAAACCTGACAAAAAAACTACAGTAATAATAATGCAGAAAAGGTTTCTTTTTTATACGCAGTCTGTCTGTATTGTAGAAGTGATTTGATCAGACGTTTACTCACCTCCTTCAGGTTTCAGCAAAAAGTCCAACAGCGTCTCCCTCGCATCTGATGGACGGCAGAGGACAGATGAGAGTCGCCCTGAGATTCCTGCCGCAGACGTCCCACAGTGAGCTGATGACGCACTCAGATTTCATCAATTTCTTTCCTTTTGAGTTTTACCACTTATTGTTTGTCTGACTGCATCTGCAGGTAAGAGAACCTCCAGGATGGAGACCGGTGAGGTGCAAATCTGGGTGAAAGACTGCAAGAATCTTCCTCCAGTCAGAGGAGTTGTTATCGACCCGTTTGTGAAATGGTAGGATGTCCTGCAAACTGTCAGGTCACCGAATGGAGACCAGAGTGTTCACAGACATTATGAATCATGAAAAAATTACATACAGTCCCTTTAATCAAGACAATAGCTTTCGCTCATTCAGCCCAAAGCAACAGCCAATCACACTGTGACATAAAAACACAAACTGCTTGAGTCAAATCAGGATGGCCGGCTATAAACCCTGTTGGTGTGACAGGAAGCAGGATGAAACAGCATTTCATAACAATGAGCTGAGTTTTAAAAATGTATTTCATGTTTATTTGACACATGTTATTCATTTATTTAGTTTTGAACACTTTGTGTTTCTGCATTTCATCTCCCTCCTTTCCCTCTGCTGCAGCGCCGTACTTCCTGACACGAGCCGGAAAAGCCGCCAGAAGACGCGGGTGGTGAAGAGGACGGCCAACCCGATGTTCAACCACACCATGGTGTATGACGGCTTCCGACCGGAGGACCTCAGAGAGGCCTGTGTGGAGATCACGGTGTGGGATCACGACCGACTGAACAACCACTATATTGGCGGACTGAGGATCGGGTTGGGGACAGGTGAGACTCCACTCCGCTGTTACTATTCTCTCAACACAGCTACAATCTGGATACCTTTCATACATGAGTCTGAACACCTGGAATTAAAGGGTGTTCACTATATCTTGACATATATCGTAGCTGTAAAATGAGATAGTTTGTGACCCGGCAGCCATGTTGAGATCAGTTGAGGAAATACCAAGCACCGCCCACCAGCCGGAGCTCAGCCAATAGGAACACTCTCTCTCTCTGAAATGACCTGTGATTGGTCTGAATCTCCCGTCATGGGCTAGATTTAATAAAGCCTGAAAACAGAGCCATGAGGAGGTGCAGAAGTCTAGTTTTCTCTCAGAACACTTGAATTACTTTAATTATTATGGTATTTTTGCCCAATGATGCCAAAAACGTACTGCCTACTGAAGCTTTAATGCTATTATTTCTGGGCCTTTCTGTGCAGGGAAGAGTTACGGGGCGGACGTGCTTTGGATGGATTCGACGACAGATGAAGCCACTTTATGGCAGAGGATGTTACAGTCTGACGGTGACTGGGTGGAGGATGCTTTACCTCTGAGGATGTTTGTGATGGCAAAAAGCATGTCAAAGTGAGAATGTGTTGATAAATGTGTGGACACTTCATGGGAGCACGCTGCATGCACATTCGGATGGATCTACAACTTATATATACTATGAGTGGAAGCAGCAGCCGTAATGTGTGTGTCTCTGTCTAACTGATGACCATGGTATGTATGATGAACGAGGTACTTTAGTTTGTATAGCCCAAAATTAAATTTGTTGTCTCAAAAATGTAATTATTTATAATAAAAATCGAGCAGAGAATAGAATCGAAGTTATAAAACTTACAAATTGTTTTGATCTGAGCGTTATGATTTGTATATAGTGCTGTTGTTCTATCATGTGATTACTGCGTCAATTCTATCTTCAATAAACAGTATATTTGTGTGAATTGTGATTAAAGATTTCATTCATGTTTCATTGAGCAGTTAATTATTAGATTCTCAGTTTTCTACGACATTCAGACATTTGTAATGCAGCTGCGGTATCGTGTTCATTTGTGATTTTCTGTGGCAGTAACTGCAAATTATGAGCAATATCCATAAAGAGTAAATACGGATTAACACAGACTTTGAGGCCCAACACTCAAAGTCTTTTTTTTTAAGCTTCTAAAGACAGAAATAAATGGTTGCAAGGGGGTCAGGAAGCACGTTGAATCTCAGTCTGGCTCAGCATTTTATTATTTGATTTCATTATTTATTCTAAACTGTCTTAGTTTTAGATGCTTTATTATCTTCATTGACCACTAGAGTCTGCTGTTGGGCCACAAATGACAACAACTCATGAAAGCCATGCTGTATTTCTAAGCCCTTCTGCAGCTCAGTGCTATTTACTACCAATAACAACCACACAGGGTTGAGAGACAATACACAGTCCTGCAGAAAGAAAACACATTGTTTTTATCTCTTTATTCGACATACCCGAGAAGTCTAAGTAAAATATGAAAATTTAACTTTAATAAAACAAGAGAAACAAACATGTGCATACTTCATTTATATACTTTATATGTATTTATATTGGAGATTTCAGCCTTCAGTTCATGCTTTTCTTTTTTAGGATAATTTGTTTCTCTAAACATACTACTACTACTACTATTACCCTTACGAAAAAGTAGTATACTTCAAGTCTATTTTACGAAGTATACTTAAGTAAAGTTCATGTGTTTATTTCAAGTATACTTTATGTAGTAAGTATACTAATATCAATGTTCTAGCAGTATACTTAGTTTTACTTCTTGGGACTGAATTGGCCACTTTTTAGTTTATAAAAGTATACTTTTAAGTATACTTTAATATAAGAATAGTAAACTTTGAGTTCACAACTAGTTAACACCTAAGTTTTATTTTGTACTGCAACTATACTATAAGTATACTGACAGTTTACTAGTTGTATACTTGTAGCCCACTTTTTAGTTTATGAAAGTACATTTTAAAGTGTACTCTCAGTAAACAACTAGTTTAATAGTTTTTATACTGCAAGTATACTTAGAGATGGGGACTCGAGTCTGCAACTTGGACTTGTCTTATTATTATATTATTGCTATCACTGTTATATTATTATCGTGAACGGATAAAAACTTAGAAAATTCTTGATTAATTGAAGTGAATTCGTATCAAAACATCCTTTTACAAACTCTCACACACTTTAATAAGCTACTCCATCAAAAAATAAACCACAACTACAAACCAAGTATACCTTTCTGTAGGCCTATAAGGCAAGAATACTTCATTATACTTTTCATAAGTACATCTCGATCAAAAGATTAAGTGCAAGTGGCCTACAGTATAAGCCACATATACTTAGACTTTTCTGTATACTCGTCAGTATAAGCCAAGTATACTTTTGGTAAGTATATATCTGATAAGTACATAAACTGAAAGTATACTTTAAGTTTAAAAGAAGTATAATAATAGCACACTTGAACAAACTTCTTTTTTATAAGGGTACTACTACTACTACTACTAATATTATTATTATTATTATTATGATTTTTATTATTAGTATTAATAATAATAATCATAATAATAATATAAATATGAATGATAATAATAATAATAATAATAATAATCATAAAAAATAATAAAAAATAATAATAATCATAAAAAATAAATAATAATAATAATAATAACCATAGTAAAACAGTACCCAGTCAGGGAAGTCAGAAAATGAATAAGACTTAATAGAATAATAATATTTCCTACGGTGCATTTAAATCAGCAATATCTGAACTCTTACCTTCGCAGGTCTGAAGCTTCCTCATTGGTTGATCCGCCCTGATGCGACAAGAAATCCTGCTCTCTGATTGGCTGTCGCGTCCTGTCAATCAAGCCTGGAACCAGCTAACCAGCGACCAGCCTCTGCGTTGCTAAGGTAAGTTAAACAGCTGCGTCAAGCTCACCGCTTTGTGCCGTAAAGCAAGACGACTCTGCCTTCAAAATAAAATATGGGGCGTTCAGTTTATTTTGTATTATCAGAGATATACTTAATCAAAAATTATACTTAAGTATAGTTGTTTTTTATACTGCAAGTATACTTGTATATATTTGTAGCCCACTTTTTAGCAGAGATGGTCATGTTTAAAAAATCTCATTCTCATTACACTGACTTTAATAATTTAACTCACAGTTTGTCTCTTTATTACATATTATTAAACATATAAATGGAAAAAATAGACAATTCTATACTGTACTGATAATTTACTAGTTTTATAATTCTAGCCCACTTTTTAGTTTGTGAAAGTACATTTTAAAGAATACTCTATTATTATCATTTTTAAATGTTTTTTATTTCAATCTATTTTTTTTATTTTACGTTGTTTTCTACTGTGTACTTATTGTGTTTGTTTCTAAGCTCAATTACATGAAAATTTGTTTATAAACTATTGTAATTACACTATATTATTAAACATATAAATGGCAAAAAATATAGCCAATTCTATACTGTACTGATAGTTTACTAGTTTTATAATTGCAGCCCACTTTTTTATTAACTTATTTATTAATTTAATTTATTATTATTATTATTATTATTTTTTTTTAATTTATTTTATTAAAAAAAAAATATTAACTTATTGTGTTTGTTTCTAAGCTCAATTACTTAAAAATTGGTTTATAAACTATTGTAATTACATTATATTATTAAACATAAAAATGGAAACAAATAGAGACAATTCTGTTTCAAAGCTGTGAGACGTATCATTCACGACTGAAAGCAGAAAACGGAAGTTGTGCTTCTCATTGCTGCCAGCTTTGTTCCTGGCACTTAAAACTGTTGGTGATGCTGTCAGTTCATATGGCTGCCTCTACCGCTGCTGCTGCTGCTGCTGCTGCACACTAGACTACATGGTTACAGAATAAAGAGATGTGGCAGCTCCAGGACAGTGCTGTCTTCTTCTCAGAGGAAATGTCCTGCAGATGCACACTCACCATTTTATGGACTATGAGCATACATGGAGTCGTTTGAGAGCCATGCGTTTTCTCCCACCACAGTTGGCAGGCAGGTATTTTCCTTCAGCAGCCAGGAGCTGCACTGGGGATGCATCTCATCTGATTTAGCCTGAATGCTAGCTGACTAATGAACAACATGCATGTTTTCTTATTTACCTGTAGTTGCAACTTGGATATTTTTTTTTAAATTTTAAATTTTTCAATTTCATCTCATGGGGGGGTGCACAGTAGTCCCTCCATAAGTCTGAACCTGCACCCAGAAACTCTGTGTTAGCTAAACCCTTCATTTCTTTTTAAACTTGGCTTTAATGAAGCCTCTCTGGTGGAGCCTTTGATCACCTGTTCTGTCTTGTAAAGCAGGTGTAAGAAACTTTAGGTGTGTGCACTGTCAGGTGGGATAAATGATGTGGACCAGACCCAGGAGGACTGGCACACTACTACACCGACTGGGTGCCACTGTGGATGGAGTTAACCCAGGCCAGCACTCCTCGTCCTCCTCCTCTTCCTCTTCCTCACCATGGGGACACTGAACCAGCTCTTCTTCATCCGACTGTGAGGACTTGGTCTGTCTTCAGTCCTGTATTATTGGACCAGCAGTGAATCAGTCATGACAAGGCACGACTGTGGGCCAGCTCTTCAACCAGAGGAGGTTTATTTAAGTGGACCCAGACAGAAGTAATACACAACCTCATGTGCAGAATGTCTTCTTACACCAAGGACCCTTGAGTTACTGCACACACAAACACACACACACACAGACAGTAGACACAAGTGGATGAGGCATTGCTAACGAGGGATCTTATCTGTGGATTAATGCTGGTACTGTCATCTGAGACAGACAGAGACACCTGGGATCACATTTTTTCATTGTGCTAAAATCCAGTCTGTGGGAATTCATCTTTTTCTACCTGGACACAAACCCCCTGGATACCCGCCATCGCCACCCTCTTTAAGTTCTCAAGTTGTCAAACCCCCTTCCTGTTTCCTGTCATCCCACCAAAGGAAGAACTTTTTTTGGACCATGCATTGACAAGACTGAACTGGAAGCCTTAGTGAGAGTCAAGTTTACACGGAGTCAGCCATGCCTATCAGAAAAAAAGGTGAGTTCCTGTATACGCCGTAAAGTGGGACACTAATGTGGGACAAGCTCCAGTGGGTGTAGGTCAATAAAAACTATTGACATTTAAGTTCTTTCTGATATGCCTAAATGCTTCAAAACTATTACAGTCTTTATTTATTATTATTTATATAGTCTTATTGTTTGTTTGATGTTATTTGATTCTCTGTGTAACATCCACATAGAAGCCAGCAATCATGGGAGCATTGCACATTGAACCTTGAGTGTTTCCTACATTAATTGATTTTTCGGCCTTTTAACAGACGTCTCAGTGTCCCACATTTCGGACATGACTCAAGATTTGTCTGAGACAACTTGGCATTAGAGTACTGATATGTCTACCATTTCTTTTATGAGTGTGATATCTGAATGTTTATGTTCATACCACAATATAGTCCAGAAATCTGAAATGCAAAACATGTCCAACATTAGGCTAATTCACCCCCTATGTGTGCCACAAGTAATGAGACTATTTGCTTTTATCAGACCCTGTAAATACTAAAATGTGAATGATATGGATACGATCATTGGTCAACAGTTTATAGTAACAGTCTAACTCAAGTTTAGTTGATCAACCTCAGAATAAACAGTACATAAGACTATATGACCGAAGGTATGTGGACATTACTCCACACAGATAGACACCAGGGTTCCTCCCGTTACTGTATGACAACATGACAATGACCCCGGCATAAAACCATCTCCATAAAGAAATGTTTTTTTGTAGTATACTGTGGAAGAACTTGACTATCCTGCACTGAGCCCTGACCTCAACCCCCCCATGCAACACTCTTTGGGATGAACTGGAACAATATTGCGAGCCAGGTCTTTACTGTTGGACCTCAATGATGCTCTCGTGGCTGAATGGGAGCAAATCTCCAAAATCTGGTGGAAAAAGCCCAAATCCTTAATGAGTGGAGGCTGTTTTATAGCAGCACATTCATGCCCACGGTTTTGAATGGAATGACATGTTCAACTATCACATATGTTTGATCATATGTTGTGTATCATCTCTCCTTTTCTGATAAGATGTGAGCGGGGTTGTTTGTGCAGCAAGGTGTGCAGCTGTAGAGGAGGGTAAACCCACCTACACTCAGCGTACTCATCTCTATATTTACAGACTCTGCTCTGATGTACTTTTTTGTGGCCTAAATTTGTCATCATATATTTCATTTTTAATATATATATATATATAACAGGCAACAACAGCTGTCAGTGTGTCAGTGTGCTGACTTGACTATGACTTGCTCCAAAACTGCATGTGATTATCATAAAGTGGGCATGTCTGTAAAGGGGTAGTACCCATCGAACCCATTTTCATCATCAAAATGTAGCACACGTTTGGAGCGTCAGTTAGCCTCCTTCGTGACAAGCTAGTAGTACATATATCTCCAGGTTGGCAGTAGGATCCCCGGTTCCTCCCATCCGCATGTCAAAGTGTCACACTGAACACCGAGTTGCTCCCCGGATGCTTCACAGCAGCCCGCTGCTCCTAAATGCTTATAGGTTGGGTTAAATGCAGAGGTCAAATTGCATGTATGTATATATGATGATTGAAATAACGTTTTTTTTTTGTATGTGCCCTCCTCCTCTGCAGACACAGCTCGAGCCCTGGGGCTTTTGGAGGAGTACTGCACTAAACTGAGGAAGCCGGAGGAGCAGCAGCTCAAAACTGCCATTATGAGAGTGATGGGGATTTTCAAAAGCAACCTGTTTGAAGCTCTTCTCGGTAAGTCAGAGAAGCACCACCCATCCATCGAGCAGCTGCTGTTTTCTGTCAAGTTCATATTGTGGCGGTTTTCAGAAAAAAACAAAAGAATTTTAAATCAGTGTCACATTTTATACGTACTAAAGGTACACGTGACTGGCTCTGTACCAGCTCAACGAACCTTCTAATAATCTGTTTATTTTGAAATAAACAATAAGCAGATAGATGTTTATAATCACAGTGACTAAACAATGAAAACACACAACACACCATGACTGCAGTCTTCCTAATGCATCCACAGTTTGATCGGTCCAGTCTTGACACCACGCAGGTCTCTAGGTACATGTGCAGACAACCTGCTTCAGCGATGCTGGAATCGGAGTGGGGGGTGTATTAATTTGTATGTTTTGTATAATTTATGTATACATAGTTATTAACAATAATGTAGACCTTTCATAGAACATTTTATACAACAGTAAAACAGAAAGCAAACATACAGAACACTGCAGGCCACTACTCGGACTGTGATCTGGTTTCTCTCTCAGCCCGGCCTCAGATCTCACCGTCTTCATTTTGTTTTAGCAGATTCAACAGATTTTAACCGTCGTTGAATATATTCAGAATTTTAATAGCAATCACTGACTGTGATCGGATCGTACCTTACCTCAGAACATTGCTCCATCGTGCAGTCTGCCGTTGAGTGATGGGGTGTAACTCTATAGACTGTTCATTATGAAGTCATCTGCAGTGACTGACCCCGGGTGGAAACGTGATATCCTGCTCCCCCCCGCTGTCCGTAAGGAGGTGTTTGCCAACCAGCTGCCTCCATGCAAGCACTGCCGTGTCCTATACGATCGAAGTTACCTCTCCAGTGACGATGTGACTACCTGTAATTTCACCATCTCCCCCCGGCTAAACCCCTCTGTTGTCTTCTTTTATTTTGATTCGATATTCTGATTTATTGCGATTTTTGTTAACTTTTTTAACACTAGACCATGAAGGGAAAAAGTTGAATCACACACTTCTAGGGACTTTTACTTTGGAAAATATCTAAATTGATAAAGTAAGAATGTATGATTTTCAGCATGTATGTAGTCATAGATGTCCTGAAGTCAAATATATCAGTCATTGTCACGCATTATTTATTAAATAACCGGACCCTCCGCCGTTTTCTGCTTTCTTGTTTCGGCTCACGGCGGTTTGTTTCGGTTGAAGGATACGGAACAGATATGATGTCACGTTGCTCAGACTACAACAATAAAAGCGGTTACTTCCTTCTACCTCCACGTAGACTCAAAAGAAGCAATTAGATCGATTCTGGCATTAAAAAATCGTGGTACATAGGTGAATCTTTTTTTTTCCCCACGCTTACTCTGTGACTACTGTTGTTGTTCATGCTGGCATCAATTATGTTTCACCTCAACTAGGAACTGAGTTAGTGGAGGAACAATTCAACTCAATTGCTCAGTCTCTAGCGTTGCTAAAACACAATGTTGTTTTCTCCGGTTCCCTTCCGTCGGTTCCCTCGGGCGGCGTGGTTTGGAGATTTTCAGCCGCCTGTATGCTCTGGACACTCGGCTGTGTAAATGGTCCAACTATAACTGGTTTAGATGTGTACAGAATTGTGATTTTTGCGAGATGCCTTCTACAGTTCAGGTGGTTTGCACCCACGAAAAATGTGACCTATTGTACAAATGGCCTGTAAGTGATTATTGCATAGCAGTGGTAATGACAACCATATTAATGTAACTTTATGTTGTTGACAGGAGCACTCCAAAGATAAACTTCCACTCTAATAAATATATAGCCTAACACCTGGATTGAACCTGGCTCTCTCGTCAGACTGACCGGATGATCAGTGATTCTTTTTTGGTTGTTTTGTGTCACTGGCACCTAAAGAAAGGTCCTCTAAAACGCCTCAATGTGTTTAAAATAAAAGTACAGTACAGTACTAGCCTACATATAAATACACCAGTAAAAAGTTAAAACCGAGTTGCATTAAATCTTCTATGTTATTTAGATTGATCAGTGAGGGGTACTCATCCGTGCAAATGAAATAAAACTAATGAAAATATGTTTTTTTTTAAAACATTTTAATATATTATAAGAGACTCTGGCTTTCATAGATCCAGTTATCCCTGACAGAGGTCAAATGAACGTGTTTGGCATTACGTTTTACATAATATGTAGGCTAGCAGCTGTCTGGCTTACTCATGTGTGACATTCAGTGTTTACCAGAATTTATTTTGGGCTCACACTAATATTTTAGGTGTCATTTTTATATTTATATTTTTTCTGCCAGGATATTTCATTCATGTGATCTTGTTAGCTTGTACTGCAAATTCAATGCTCGGAGCTAAATGCAGCGCTGGATACTGTGTATATGACATTAGTGATGATTACGCGTACTGTACACTAACGAATACTGTACTTCACGAATGAGAACTAACGTGGAACTTGTTTGAATGAATGAAACTTATTCTAAAATCTGCTGTAGAATTGATGATGTTCCTTTCATTTGTGGGGCCGCCCAGTGCCTCATTCACGTCATCACTCGTATTTAGTTGTTGTGGTAACGTTACTGCAGGCCGTTGCAGTTTACAGTCGGCAGACAGCCTCAACTTAATCCACAATCTTTCCATCTACATGTCGAATCCAGAATCCTTCCACACGTTACTTTCAATTGGTTTTGTGTCATGATTATCCGTTCAACATAACTTGATAGTTATGTTTTAGTTATGATCCTCCATTTTGCTTTACGAATTGAACCCAGTGGGCAACCTCCGGGTCTGAAAAGTGAAGCTAATGCGGAAGTGCCTTAAACTTGCATTCTTTCTAACAGCCAGCAGGGGGCGACTCCTCTGGTTGTATAGAAGTCTATGAGAAAATGACTCTACTTCTCACTTGATTTATTACCTCAGTAAACATTGTAAACATGAGTTTATGGTCTCAATCTCTAGTTTCAAGTCTTCTTCAATACAGCATGATGTTCATTTAGTAAATTATGATCCCATTTAGAGTCAAACAGACCATAAAGCAGGAGATGCTTTAGGGCGTGGCTACCATGTGATTGACAGGTCGCTACCACGCCGTTGTCCGGTCAGGGAGTTGTCTGTGTTTTCGTCTTAGAACTTTAAACCTTTTTCACAGTGTGTTTTCACTTCATGAAGGTTAATTGAAACATTTTGGTCGCCTAAAAACGTCTCATTCAGCGTTCGGTTGCTCCACCCTCTCGTGTCACTTCTGGTTGCAAAAGATCAAGATGATGACGGCTAAAATGACGGCTTCAAAACCGTAGTCCACAAACCAACGGGTGAAGTCACGGTGACTACGTCCACTTCTTATATACAGTCTATGATTGAACAACAATAGCTTGCTGGACTACAAGGTGCCCTGTTCTTAATGTGCTGTATGACAGGCCTGATTTTAAAGTGCACATGTAGACAGTGGTCAAGCTATACGGTTCTGTTCAGGCGCTGTGGGTCAACCTCATGATCTCCACACCACTTAAAGGCTTTGACCACCTTCTTCTGTGAAGGTTTAGAATTGTCATTTCTTACAGTAAACCTTAAGTGCACTAGTGACCGAGACTTGAGGGACGTTGGAGAGTCAGGCGTATCCCAGCGTGTTGGACAAACCATACTGTACATTCTCTGACTACAGATCTTTGTAAAGCTATCGGCACAGAGTCAAGCTGCTTCAAGTTGAAATATTTCTTATATACAGTGAAGCTTAGATACTTTTTTACCATGTTCCTTTTTCTTGTGCCAGTTTCAAAATGCATTTTCACTGAAGTGGCATTGTCTTGTCTTGTACACAATCTGCATTGCTATCAGCAGGCTCTGAAATTAGCACCCACCACCCGTCGGGTAAATTGTTGGCAGTGGCAGGTAAAATCGTCAGGCTGTCCGCCACTTTGTTGGACAGAGACAACACTACAGAGGGGAATCGACAGTCGGCTCCTAGTTGTCTGATTCTGTGGAAATCCCAAGGAATGATTCCTTTAATTACATAATTAAAACTACCATAAATACTGTATATATTTTTTTTATCAAAGCACATATTTAATTTAAAAATACAATAATTTATTTCCTAATCATTTGTGTGTTTTTATGCAAATAACCACTATAGATGTCAATAACAAACTACAGTACCCTCAGACCCCTGGATAATAGGGCTCCCCAGAAGCTACGGTGTAATTCAAACACTGGAATTTACCATGCATGCAATATTTTTTGTGTAAATTATATTAAATATTGAATGACAGAAAATGTTATTCTTTCATTTAGCGCATTGATTTCAGAAGTGGCAGATAAAAAGTTAATGAAAGACCCTGGCTATCAGTCTTATAGCTGCATAAATCTGGTTTATGTTGTTACCTCCTGTCACTGATGAGTGATGAGTTGGGAGGCTGACTAACCTCTCACCTAACAGCCACTCTTAAGGTTGAAACACTGCAGCAAACATTGCAGCTGGGACTGAAGTATCAGCTGAGATACTTGGCAGAAGTGAGACAGAAGTAGGACAGTCCAGCAGTGATCCGCCGCCTGTGTAACCCAAGATGCAGACTGTGTCACTGTTTCAGTGAGGAAGTCTCGTTGTTCTCGGCTGGGCTGTGTGCGATGGTCAGGATGGGTGTGATGAAGGGGCTAACATGCGCCAAATAGTGGCTCCACTTTGCATGCGCTCTCCTATAACCAAGGTCACAATACATGACTTTCAAAGTTGTCAGATCCCTGCATAGTGTATCACACTACACAACTTGCTGTCTTGGGAGTATTGAAGTCATTGTGGTGTTCATACTACATGATCTGACCAGCAGCAGGGGGGGTCACACACTACAAGATCTGTCACCGGGAGGATTTCCCGATCAGGTCTCCAATCTACGTTTTGTTGCGAAAACACTCGTTTCTCGCGCTCTCATTGGCTGTGGCTCCCTGACAGACTCCCCGACAAGTCCAGATATTTAACATGCTAGATATCTGGAATGCGTCTGTCATGCATCGAGCACCGAGCCAATGCCGATTTGCCTCTGATCTGGGTTTTTTGTCGGTGTGAACTAGGCCGTCCACACATAACCCAGAGCTTTTGGTGTGCATTACCTACCGTATACTCTAATTGCATTTGTATGTTTTATCATTACAATAATCATGTATGTACATGACCAACAATATGTTAATTTGTGTCTCAATACTTTCTGACAGCCCCAAGCCCATTGGTTTCCTACTGAAGATGTAAATCTTTAAAAATGGGTCACTAATATCATGTTATGTGTCCATATTTTCATAACAAAAAATAAGCTTGTCTGCTAGGGCTGCACAATTCTTGATAAAATGAGAATTGATGTTTTTTTTTTTGTAATAATAAGATCACTATTCTCACGTTTCTCAGGGAAAGCGTTTATTTTCTTCTGTAACCAAAACAAATGATTGCTATTTGTGCTATTTGCATTTCTTGTCTGTAAAAGTGTCCTACAAAGATACAAAGCAAGTACATATATGGACTTCTATTAAACAACATTTATTAAACACGGTCAACAACATACCTCCACATACAAACAACAATTGCTTTTCCTAAATATTCATCTACATCCCGTCAACCCACAGCAGAGAAATATAGTCAAACATGTTGGCATCACCAAAAACAAGATTCACATGAGAAGTGATGGCTCCCACAACTGCTTTAGTTTCCATACACAGCATTAGAGTTGAGAAGATGATCGCCTCTCTCTTAACCTAACCCTGATACCTGGACCTCCCTGCTCGCTAGCATCCTCTCTTAAACCCTGATAGCGTAGTCAGAACGCGGCAGCCCAGGGTTTCATTGATTCTTTCACGTGGCTGGTTACTAGGGCTGTGTATCTGCAAGAATCTGACGATACGATATGTATCACGATAACGGGTTACGATTCAATATATTGTGATATATTGCGATACTGTTAGCGGAATTAGCGATTTTTAAAAATCTAATTTTAGGAAAACTGTCCTAGTAAAAAGAACACCACCATATGCATAAAATCTGAGTGAAATAAAATGTTTACTTTTTTATGCAATCTGAACAGTAGGCTCTGCATTTGCATTTATAACAGTTCCTGTAACATCCAACATCATAGCACTACTTTGAGAGGGCACATAATGAAATCAAGTGTTGACCGAGTTCATCTTTGCATGTAAACTATTAGTTAAAAATGGTTACAGTGTTTTTGAGAATCGATACAGTATCACAAAACATAATGTCCCGATATTCTATATTTTTGATATTTGCTTACACCCCTACTGGTTACACAAAATGAATAACACCAGTGCTAACCAGACTAGTCCTGGAGTCTGGTTCCCATATTGCTCTCAGCTATTCCTGGTTGTCTGTCACAACCAGGCTTTAGTTGTGCCTGACTCCTCTCCCCTCTAGCAGGGGTGAAATAATTGTCACACCTCCGTCAGCTCTCTCTGCTGGTTTTCTGTGTTAACTGTGTCAGTGTATTTCTATGCATCTATGCTGGGGAAGCTGTTGGTACACAGATTCTGTTAACACTTACAAAACCCCAAACAAACAAAGGCCTGAATATATTAACAGTTGTTTTTTTCTGTTAATATAATTGTATATCCCTTCAGCTTCCCTGTCTGTTCCTTTTTTCTTTTTAAAATCAGGGTGACAATCCAAAAATAACAATTTTCTTGATAACAAATATGAACTGTGTGGACAAAACTCCATTAGGAGTCGTTTTTTTCATTTAATGTGTGGATTACATTTTATAATCTTTTCCCTACGTTTGATTGCTTACATAATATCCTGCAACAGATGTTCTCCAGGAACACGCTCATCATATCTTTCACTCATAATGTTGCGCATGAAAAATGTTCCAACTTCCATTGTCAACAAGCCGTCATTACAAAGTAATAATGGATATTGGTCGTTGTTGACCGATATAGAGCGAGCCACTTATAGTTAACTAACGTCATTCATTCATCAGAGACCATTAATTCTCATCAGGATGTATTAAGTTGTATAGAAGCAGACACGTGTTTGCTGAACGTTTGTAATTGTCTAGAACTGGACACAACTCCATTTTCATGGCTTCTTGTTTGTTTTTTTCTGGATCATTGCATTACACTTTGTTAGTGTGCATGCAGAGTTGTTATACACACTCATTACTACTCACTCAATAAAGATGGACCTTAACGTCTCACCAATTCCTTTGGCGGTGAAGATGAGGAACAATAGGTCCGTGCGATGCAATCAAACACGGTTACAACTCTGCGATGGAATAAATGCCTCCTGAAATAGATGTAATCATCTTACAAAGCATTAGGTGCTGTCTAATCTGGTCAGTGGCGTGGGCGCCCCAGCTAAACCCCATCACTGCAGAGTGGATCCGTGTGTGGATTAACCCATTCATCATCCCCACTACTCAATCACTCATCTGCACAGTTGAAGGACTTACTGATGTGCTTCCAGCTCAACAAGCCTCGTACTTCCTTTGAGTCAAAGTGCTTTTCAAGGTTGCTAATGTTTTCCCAACAGATTCTTAATTCTCAATCCTGAAAATGAGGATGCCGTTATTGTCTTTTTAACTAAATTGCAACATATGCATGCATGCCCACTTTGATATGAATATCAATATCAATGTGGGCCCATTTGAATGCATTTGTTTGAAATGCGTGTTGGTTCTGATAACACAGATTCACTCACACTTGTACAGTCACCACCACTGAGGTGCTCTTGAGCAAAACCCTTAACAGCAGCTTCCAGGTGTCAATGAGTAACTTGAAACTCTGCCCTTAATAAATAAATGTGAAAAAAAAAAAAAAAAAAAAATTTAAA